>CAIGRS010266219.1:0-20639 GCA_903798395.1 Fraxinus floribunda | reverse complement strand
GAATTAGTTATGCGGTGTATATATTTTTATTTAAAATTACCCATTCACTCACAAGTTAATTTTATCAACTGTTTTGCATTTAATTGGATTGAAGAATCAATTAGCATATGTTTCTCATATTAGAATTGTTTATCACTTAATATAAATTTGTACATCTCACCGTGCATCGCACGGGTGAAAGACTAATACATTCTAAAAAAACACTAATTCAAAACTTTTTTTTTATTATAAAAAGGTACTTTTTTATTGGTTGTCAAACAAGGACTAGATAATCAGCAGATTATATGGCAATAGGATCACTGCCACATTATTCAAAATATAAAAATGAAGTAATCTCACTGTCACATAAACTAGGCTGTAACATTGTTTTATGTATAAAAATAAGATTTTATCTCTCTCATAAATTGATTATCAATTAGATTTTTGATGAATATTATTAGTATTTTTTCATACATTAAACACAGTTACACACTGGGGCACATACATGGGGGGGACTGGACCGGGCTGCGTAGGTTTTTTTTTATTTTTCCAGCTAAAAGTTTGTCTTTTTTTGGTAACATGCCCAAAGGTGACCATTGAAATGTTTGTGAATTTATTTTCCATGTCTACCATGTCAGGTGCGGTGGTCCAGCTACTCCGATCGGTGGTTGTTACCTGCAAAAAGAGGTCGGGGCTCTCTCCCTCGTTTTACCTTCGGCGTGAGAATTAGCTATCATTTTGAAATTTGTAAAATTGACCCCTAGTTTAAAATTATAATCAGAGCCTCAGAATTTCATAAATTACGGAACAGGCCCTAAGTAAATAAATTGCTAATTGACCATTTTTTCATTATTGTGGACGGGTCCGCAGAATTTCAGAAATTGCAGGGGAGACCACGTCCCCAAATTTCACATGTTCCCGAAAACCCTAAAAATTCACCCTAATTTTTTTAAAATTAGCGACGTCGGTGATGGCGCCGCAATAACTCCCTGCGGCGGATCCATACAACGGTGACATCTGTCGCTTACAGTGGTGTTCTCGCTGCTGTTTACTACAGCGCTAACGCTGCAGTCGCAACTGCCAATCTTCGCTGCAATTTGTAGCGACGATTGCTGCTGCAATTGTAGCGCACCCTACAGCGTCTGACGGTGCAGGGTCCGGCGACGCGCCACCAACCCCTTTGACCCGATCTTTTTTTTTTTTCCATATTCTTAAATATGAAAATCAAATTTTCTCAATTGCTAGAAACAAGAAATCATCAATCAATTCTTGATTGTACAAATACACAAAATATTTTCTATCAAACACGAAGTAGGCTCTGATATCATTGTTGGGAATCTACTTAATCATGCGCAGTGGAAATAAATAATTTTCAATTCCCAAACAAGGACCCGTTTTATGTTTAGATAGAAACTGTGATAAGAATTGTACTTTTGATGAATTCTGCAAACTTTTTTGCTGATTTTCGAACTCGAATAATTACGATCTGCAATCCAATTTATCCAATTGTCCAGCCATAAAAATTGTTACCAAAGTTGATTCCTGTAGATTAGATATGCAGAATTAAATTGCTGGAAGAGTCTTAATGATGGCCACTGAAATTCGTGTAGGCAACCCTATCCAATTCCTCATAATCACACCCATAAATTAACTAATTTTTTTTTTAAAATAAAGCTATCGTGCTAATAATGTGTTATAAAAGAGAGAAAGATAATATAGAATAAAAGTCAATAGACTTTTTTGTGTATTATAATGAGAATCAAAGCCCTATACTTATATGGAATGATTACTATTAGGGATATAATCGTAANTTTTTGTGTATTATAATGAGAATCAAAGCCCTATATTTATAGGGCAGCAATAGAGATACATATGGTAATAATATCTAGGGCTGCAGGGGTACAAGTGTCATTCATATTAAACCCTAATTTACTTTCATTTTACAACAATATGTAATTATCTATTTTTCTACTCAATTCATCGTATTATTACGTACGAACGTGCCTGAATAACATTTCCAAGTGTAGACTACACAAGGGGCACCAAACTTTTTTAGTAATTTCTTAAAGAAATACACACGTAATAATTAGTTGTTGCAAACATAAGTATACGTTAGTATTAATACTACGTTAGTTTTAATACTACTCTTCTAAACATGAAAAAATTTTAAACGTTAGCAACATATATACCTTGTTTAATCCTTCCAAACCTTTTGGGGGTCAATGAAAACACATTAAAGTCTTGTTTGATGGAGATTTAAATAAGATTTTTAGTAGAGTTTGATTTTGATAAAAAATTAAAAATAACGAAATGTGGAGTTGGAAAGTCGTGGGTTTAATCATTCTAACCCTTTTGGAGTCAATGAAAATATGTTAAACTCCCGTTTGAGTTTCATTTTGAGAGGAAAAAATACATTTCTAATAGTGATTTTTGGAGAATGTGTGGTTAAAATTTTTTTAAAAAAGTTTTTGGTTTACATCTAATATTATTTTATTGGGGAATGTGTGATTGAAAATAAGTTTTGAAAAAACAAATTTTCAAAAAAATGGGGCTCAAACAACTCTTAAAGTCCAGTTTGGTGGAGATTAAAATAAGATTTTTAGTAAATTTTGATAAAAAATGATTAAATGTGTGGTTGAAAAGTTTTAGATCTCATGTGATATATATTGTTAAAATTAATTGTCGACTTTTGATTTAAATTAAAATCTAAATTTTAATCTTTACAAAACAACGGTTAAGGGTCGATCACTTTAGGTCATATGCTTAACTCACATTAGATAGAGTCTTGAAGTATTGAAATTGCCTATTTTGGCCATAACACACAAATATGAATGAAATGTAAAGGTCAAAAACAATAAAGGAATGATGTTAACAATTTTAATTTTGGTCATAACACACAAATATGAATGAAATGTGAAGGTCAAACACAATAAAGGAATGATGTTAACAATTTTAAAGGGCACTAAAAAGATGAGATGCTGTGGAATATAAACTCAGTATATTCCACTCAAAAGCAATGCATCACATTTAAGGTCTATTATCAAAAAACTAAAGACTTTGGAGTATTGACTTAGCGCATCAAAACTTGGCTTAACATTCAAGTAATAAGCCCATGTTTGACACACATTTTCAACCACACATTATTCAATAAATAATATTTTTCATCAGATCGATAACTTTTCCTTACTTTTTAAACACATATTTCCGATCATATAACTATTTAAAATACATTTTTTTTTCAATAATATCCATCAAACACACCCTAAGAACAAAGAAAAAACATCTGGAATATTCGATCGAGATCTCTACTATCTTTTGGCTTGGAATTGACTAGAGATTATTTCTTAACTGATAAGAATAGCACTGAAAGAGTATCTTATTCGATTTCACGAAAGGGAAGTTAATGAAAGCTAACGAAACCTAGAGGATGTGTGGTAGAGATTAAAATCAGATTAAAATTGAAAATATAGTCGTTATTGTTGACTTTTATTAGACAGGTGGGACTCAATAATGACCATATTTTCAATTTTAATTGGATTTTAAGCCGTACCAAACAGACTCCTAATTATATTCATTTTCTTTTGGGTTCATAACCAAGAAAGCGTTTTTTAGTATCGATTCAGCACGCTTTTTATGACTGGGCAGGAGAAGCACGTTTTTTATGACTGGGCGGGAGAAGAAAGATTGCTTTATTATTTTATTTAGCACAAATTAAACTTTTCGGACAGAAATAGGAATCTTTGATCTCTCTGTGGTTTCACTCGATCTCTCTGTCTCTCTGCAAATCCGCTGGTGTAATTTCCTACTCTTTTTATTTAATTTTGAAAACTAATTGATTGTTGCTTTAGTATGCCTTTCCGTAATATGTAATTTTTCCGTAATGCTTGTGTTTTTTTCTCAGATATGTTAATTGAACGCGATATTTCAATATTCTTATGCTCAATTTTATGGTGTGATGTTAAATTTTCATTTTCTGGTGTGCTTGAATTTCTATAGATTTTGATTTGGCTAAAGATAGTATAATTTTGGGATTTTGCAGGTGTTTTTAGATTTAGCGAATTTTACAACAGTTATATTTATACTAAGCAAAGGTTCAAAGAAGAAAACTACATACAAAGTAGCAATAATGGGATATATAGGGGCACATGGAGTAGCTGCGCTGCATAGGTACAAGTACAGTGGAGTGGATCACTCATATTTAGCCAAATATGTGTTGCAGCCCTTTTGGGCTCGCTGTGTTAATTTCTTCCCTCTTTGGATGCCGTAAGTCCCCCTTTTTATGTTTTATTATGTTTCATTCCTCATGTCCATTGTTTTATGAGTATTTTTTATTTTATGCATACATAAATGATATTGTTTTTATGTTAAATGGCTAAGTTGATTTTCAAACAAAACTAAGCTTAAGTTTTTGTTTGTGACGCCTGGGAATTTGTTCCTTAATTTTATTAGTTTAAGGCCTTTCGGTAGAGATTAAAATCGGATTAAAATTGAAAAACTAGCCGTTATTGTTGATTTTTACGGTTATATTTTCAATTTTAATTGGGTTTTAATCTCTACCGAATGGGCCTAAGTTGAAGAATGTGGTGAAAGCCAAAAGATTTATATGCACTAGTTATGTTAGAAATTTCCTTAAGGTAAATTTTCCATACCTTCTTTAAGATTATTTTGAGATTGAAAATCGTTAGTCAGTTTTATCTGTAGGAACAGTTTGCTCTTGTATTTCATGGAAAAAAAAATGAGTACCAAACAGAGAAGCTATTTTTTGGTCTGATCAGAATGTTAAAATGTTTGAAATTTTTGAGGCCGTCCCCTCTTGCTAATGTGCTTCTGATCTCGAAACTTGTCTAAGCTGTAAGATATAGAAATATATGTTGGCAATAATATGAATTAATGAAGTTATCTTCTCCAATTAATGGCTATAGGGCATTTCCCTTTTCTGTTATATTGTCCATAATTTCACAAAATCTGACTTTGTATCAAATGGAAGGAACTAGTTTTATTGTCAATTGGCCTGGGCTTTTCTGGATTCACTCTGGTGCATGAGGGCTTAATACTTCTTTATGCTTGATTTTTTTTTGAAAGACAAATTCAAAGTGTGCTGGATTTAAGTTAGTCTAGCAGCAAAGGAAAGCCTTCCAATGCACCTCCTTCTGAAAATGGGTAATCAAAATTTTCCACAACAAACAGATTCTTAATGCTTTTTCAAAACCAAATTATTTCCATGAGCCTCTGTATAAGTTATTGTGTAATAGGTGTTCCTTTCTTCCTTTGCATGTCACTAATTGTTCTCCTTTTTGTGCATGTACGGGACGTTTCAGGCCTAACATGGTACATGTTCTTGCAAACTTTCTCATCCTATATGAGTATCAACTATAGCTCATATATTATTCTCTGTTTGTTGCTCAATAGTTTATGCTGGATTCATTTTGATGTACCAGATAACACTAATGGGATTCATGTTTTTGGTTACATCTGCATTGCTTGGCTATGTGAGTAATCTCTCTCTCTCTCTGTGTTGTGCGTGCGTGCGTGCGTGCGGTCTTTTTCCAATTAATAAACTTATCTTATTTTGCCCTTGTTTGAGCCCCCCTTTTTTTTTTGAGGTAATGATTTTGGAATAGTGATTTTTTAAGAATGTGTGATTAAAAGTATGGAAAAAATTTGAGTTTGCATGTAAAATTATTTTATTGGGGGAACGTATAATTGGAAATGAATTTTGGAAAAAATGAGTTTTGAGAAAATGGGGCTCAAACACAAACTTCAATTATATTTGAATATGAATGCCAAGTGGCATTCTCTTTAAATTTAATTTACAAAGATGAATTTGTTAATTCCTTTTTTCCCAGCTAATTTCTTGCAGTTTATGTATTTTATGGTTTCAATTTGTAACTTCTGGAATGTAACTTAAAATGTACGTAGGTTGCTGTGGTCTTTGCTTCACCAACAAATTTAAAATTTTCAATTTTGTTTGATGTTTCTGCTCTCTCCACTCTTGGATTAGCCTTTCCTCTTTTTCTTCCTGGGTTAGATTTATTGGGAGGGCATATGGGTTATGGTAGAAAGAATTCTTCTAACTGGAAATTATAGCTATCCGTGTTAAGTTTTTTTTCCGTTTTCTGGACACTCCCCACTCTCATGTATAGACATTGTATGATGTACTACTAATATAAAGTAAAAAAAATTTATATAAAGAAATAATTTTTTCCCTTGCTTACCGTCTAAACAGAAAGCAGTGCTCAATGGTATGGCTTCGATGATTTAGTCCATTATGATCAAGATGAAGATATTATGTTTTAATGTCATGGATAGATTTGTTAGCTATTTTCAAAATTTTGAGTAACAATTATCTGACAGTAGGAGTCTACTGCAGTGCATAGATATGATTGTCAGACAATTTTGAAGCATCTGTAATCAGTAAAGAAGTTTCCCACTATTCAGATTTCGAATTTCACGGTTTTATTAAAAGCTTTCTACATTTATCATTCAGTACTCTTGCTGACCACTTCTAAACTGATCTTGAATGTTTCACAATATATTTCTTATTCGCCAATAAAGTCTGTGTTTGATTCTTTATTATAATGTAGAGATAATCTTCAAAAAGTCCATCTTGATGAAACTGTTGTATTTCTTTTTGCATCTCTTGTTGACTCATAAATACTTTGCATTTACGTATGGCAGTGTGCTAGTTTAGTTAGAACTTCGCCTGTAGATGTCGTTTGAGGAAAGGAGAAAGAAATATTTTATGGAGAGTTATTTAGATAGTGAGTCTGTGCATTTTATTATTGCAATTATCGTAAGCCTCATATTTAATTAGGCACCAACTAAGGGAGGGAAGGTGTTCAATCACTGACCTACATGAATCCCTTGAAAGAGATCATTTGAATTTTTTGATGGAGAGAGTGGTACATACTGTCATATACATATGCCTTGCCTCGTTGCCCTTTCAACAGCTAAGCTGGTGTTCATGAATCATGATTTTGATTGATGTATTTTATTTAGATGACAAACCATCTTGAAAATTTGAGTGTTAATGTAGTGGCAATTGGTTCAATTGTAAATTATTAGTTTTAGCATTGGAACTTTTCTTTTAACTGTTGGTTATTCTTTTCTGATTATAGATGCTTCTTTTGCAGATATATTCACCTCAATTGGATTCACCTCCTCCAAGATGGGTTAATTTTGTCCACGGCTTACTTCTATTCTTATATCAAGTATGTTCAGGTTTCTATAAGCAACCATCTCAGTTTTTATTTGGTGAAACTGTCTGTGATTGTAGGACATCTTATACCTGTAAGTAAATTACACTAATTTGGTGTGGAGAGGATAATTCTATTTGCAATACAGTGTTTTGGTTACGATTGTAGTTTGGAGGTTTTTAGATGCAATTTTGTATACTGTTTACGTTTGATATGACCACACTGAATTTTCAGTCAGGTGCCTTAAAATGTGAGTCGGATATTGTTTATGTTCTGCTGTGACTTCACGCACATGGTAGACAAAATTTTCTACATACTCTGATATCCATACTTACAAAACCCTAAGCATTTATCACTTATTTACTTAACCTTAAAATCGCGAGTTTTGCTCTCTGTGTTGCTAAATTCTTGGACATTTTAAATCTGATTTTGATTGAGAGCTTCTTCCTGTCTTCAGTATTTCTTTTAACTTTACTTTTAAATACATGCAAGACTTTTGATGCTGTTGATGGAAAGCAAGCAAGAAGAACAAATTCCTCTAGTCCATTGGGGGAACTTTTTGATCATGGTGATATTCCTTTTCTCATTTTTATTTTGTTTTTCATCACTGCATTTTTCTTGGTTTATATGTTACATGATTGGCATATTCTTAACAAATATCTCTGCCTCTGCAACTTTACAGGATGTGATGCTCTTGCATGTGCGGTATGTTTCATCTTTTTAGTTATTCTGTAGATGTTACGGAATCACAATAGTATTGAGTTTCATTGTGAATGTTTTAGTTTGAGGGCTTGGCCTTTGCGAGCACCGCAATGTGTGGACGGAATGCATTCTATTTCTGGGTTATATCAGCAGTTCCTTTTTACTGTGCTACATGGGAACAGTAAGTGGACATCAGACACTGGATTGCATGAATTTGTTTTTTCATTTGTTTTTACTATTAGCAAGTACAGAACCTTTGCTTTCTCCTTCCATTTTCCTCTTTTAGTGGTAAGCATTAGTCAGTAATCTTTCTACATGTCCTCAAGTAAATTTAGTTCACTATGGGAATAGTTTTTTAGTTGTTAGATAAGATAAATTGCAGCAATTGTTATCTTTTCACATTGCTATAGAGTAAACCTTAGAAAATACAGTTTGGACTCTCAAACAGTTGCTTAAATTATGTACTTTTATGTTTTTGATGATTATTATGATGTTTTCCAGCATTAATTTTTCTGGATTGTTTTTTTTATGGGAATTTGCATGTTCTGAATACTATTTTTCTCAACGTTACCTACTCCCATATTTCTTTACATTGTTACATCCTTTATTGATTTTCTTGATATTGCGTAATTTGTGCAGCTATTTCACCAATACCCTCATTCTTCCAGCGATAAATGGACCTACTGAAGGCCTTATGTTGATATACGTGGGTCATTTCTTCACAGCTATTGTTGGTAATGCTTTGGTCACTTTACTCTTTAAGTGCTTTGGTTTGTGTGCTTGTGTTTATCTTCATGCAACCATACATAATGAGTTTGAGTTTCTATGCTTCTTTTTAGGTTCTGAATGGTGGGCCCAACATTTTGGAAAATGTATCCCTTTCTTGAGTTGGGTTCCAATTATAAATGGTGAGTCTCCCACAATTTAGAGATGGAAAAGGAACAGGAAACAATTCGATGGCTGATAATATTTGAAGCAAGTTTATCGCTCAAATATGCATGTTTTCGTCTTAATTATTGTGTTCTTTATATTCTCGTTTCCCAATGATGATGGTTATAAACTGTATTGCTTAGAATTAGATTTCATAATTAGGCTCACTGTTCCTGGTTTGGTCTTTTAGCATATTCATCATTGTTCCTGGTTTGGATTTGCACCTTCTATTTGTTATTTTATATGAATATTTATAATCTACTTATCATCTCTTTCCCTTTTGTTTATCTACAGAAGTCCCGATGTCTAAAGCCGTATTGTTTCTGATGATAGTCTTTGCTGTTATACCAACAGTCTCATTTAAGTAAGTATAATCTTTATTTAAAAGGGAAAGAAGCTATTTTATCTGTCCTTTGGCAAGGAGTTGCTTATATGAATTGGAGTATCTATTTAACAATCCTCAGGTTGTTCTATGCTTCATAGAGTCTGTTACTTTTAAATTTCAGAGAAGGTTTTAGTTTATTTTACATGACCTATTATGCCATTTCTGTAATTAGATTTATGTTAGAAGTCCACAAAAAGGAATGCTTTATAAGAGAAGTAAATAAATTAAAAGAATCTGTCAGAAATTGATTTCAGTCAATGTTTTTATTGCTCAGCCATGCCTTTTTAAATTCAATTCAAAAGCAAGATGCATGTAGAAAGTCTTGATAATTTAAAACATTGCTTATTTTCATTGTAAGCATTCAGTTTAATCATCTTAGAAAACTGCTCTAGTTTATTTGCTGCTTCTGCATTTTTTGTGCAATAGCAAGCTTGAGTACAATTTTAAGTTACCATGGTTTTTTTCAGCGTGTACAATGTTCATAAGGTTGTTCAAGCAAGAAAAGGAAATTTGCTGCTAGCTCTGGCAATGGTATATATATTTGACACATGAACAATACCTTTTTTAATGTTTCTTTTCTAGTTTCTGAATTAGTAATTCGTTTTCATTTTTTGACAGCTCTATCCATTTATTGTGCTATTGGGTGGAGTCCTTATATGGTATGTCTCTTTCTTTCTGATTCGCCACCTCCCTTGCTTCAATTTAATATGTTACTATTATTAAGCATATATTTTCAGGGATTATTTATCTCCTACTGATCTAATTGGCAACTATCCGCATCTGGTCGTAGTGGGAACTGGACTAGCATTTGGATTTCTTGTGGTAAGATAGCCGTAGTTGATTGTTGTAGACTTGTGATTTTCTCGTTCTGTAATAAAATTCTTCTGCAAGAAATACTGCTATATTTGAACTATCATATATAGCAGTGTGAGGTGTTGTTATTGTTTAGCGCCTAAGAGACTATTCTTTGCTGTCAAAACTTTGAAATAAACTCTTTTATCCAGTGAATACATGACACTTGAAATACTATGCTTTAGGTATATTTTGTCATCACGGTCCATGTTCACGCTTGTACTATTGTATAGGTTATTAAGTTGGTTCGTGAAATACTGAAATTCCTGCTTAGCACTGTGCCTATATCCTTGGATAATGAGCTTATCTCACGTTGTTGCTAAGAAAACATTGTTTTGCAGGGAAGGATGATTCTGGCTCACCTGTGTGATGAACCCAAGGGCTTGAAAACTAATATGTGCATGGTACAGGCATCTTCTGGTCGCATATTCTGAAATAATAAATTATGTGATTGTGTGATTAACTTTCTGCGTGAAGTGTTTCTTAGCCGCAAAAGGACGTAAATGTTAATGATATGGTTGATACAGGATATTTGTAGTTATGTTTCCTGAACTTGCATTATATTTCTGTTGATGTTTCTTGAAACTTGTCATGTTGATGCATTATTGAGTTTAAAATACTATCAATTTCTATTTAAAGAGAATGTATAAAATTGTGACAATGGCTTCAATGGCTTGGTACTCTTCCAATTCATTGTTTTTGCACATTCGTGTGCGTGGCTCCATTTTCCAATTTAGGGTGTGTTTGATCCACATTATTTTGGAAGAATGTATTCTGGAATAGTAGATTGATGGAGAATATGTGAATGCGATAGAAAAAGAAGGAAAAGTTATTGATGTGATTGAAAATATTATTTTATTGAAGAATATGTGGTTGAAAATGAGTAGAAGAATGAAAATGAAAAAAATAATGTAGATCAAACAGGGGCTTAATTCTTAGAATTAAGAATTGCATTAAATTTGAGAAGTGGCTATGTGTAACATATATTATTATACCATACCAAAGCCACAGGTATACTGAATCGTCTTTGATTTAATATTATCTTTTGCAGTCTTTGTTTTATCTGCCTTTCGCCATTGCAAATGCACTCACTGCCAGACTAAATGACGGGTGTGGTGACTTTCTCAGCTTATAAATTTCTTTATGCTCACATTTTCAACTAGAAATAGGAGGATATGGAATATTTATTTGATTTTTATCACTCATGAAATCTTTATATTATCGCAGAGTTCCTCTAGTTGATGAGTTTTGGGTTCTTCTTGGTTACTGTATATACACAGGTAGGGCATTCCTACACTAATGAGTTAATGTTCATTCAAGCATGCAAATATACAGTGGGACCTCTTTTAAATGACTTCGTTTGATTTATCCTCGCTCTTAAGTAGAGAGGAAGAGTATCCAGAAGACATCTATTTTAATTGCTAGTTCAGATATCCAATCAGTTTTTAATAGAACCCCGCGGTTACTTGTACCTTAATCTGCCCTAGTTCTTCTAGAGTGTTGCACTGCTTGTTCTTGGAGTTTCGGTTTAATGCTCGTATAATCTGGCTTCTTATCCAGGACTTCTTTCGTTATTGGTACATCTTTTCCATTTACTGTTATGTTCACCTTCTGCACTATGTTGATTATAAAATATTATTTTACTGTACTCAGCTTCACTCTATATGCACCTAGCCACTTCAGTCGTTCATGAAATTACAACAGCCCTGGGAATTTACTGCTTCAGGTGAGAAGTTTAGTCTTCAATGTTTATATTTGAATTGATCTCTCTGGTCAATATAATTTTGTGAAAGACAGTTTGATCTGATGATAAGGCTCTCCCCCTGTTGACATTAATATAGAATCAATTTTCCAGTTGTGACAAATTGACATTAATCCCATTGAATGAATTCCTTTTTTAATGCTTTTCAACACAAATGCAGGATAACGAGGAAAGAAGCTTGAGCTGCCATGATTTCATTATCATCTCGGTACACGATCAACACCTTATCCTTTCGTGGTTTGCCTTCGTCATCGTGTCACTCCTTTCACAATTTCGTCCCCATATTTATGTATCTTATGGTTTCTATGTATGTCAACTTCCAGAAAACATTTTCTAGCTGGAAACTCTGCAGAAAACGCTACAAGATTGGAGTACACAGGATACCCTTTTTTTGGTTGAACATTTTATTTACAAGGATTAGTTCCACTATTATTTACTGTATTAACAGTTGCTGATCATGATTATCACTTTTACCATAATATTTATACGGGGAATTTGTTGCTTTTAACTAGTTTGGTTGGACAGTTTTGTTTAATTTAACTTATAGTATATCAGATTTGGGATATGTTTGGTAGGCTAATATCAATGTATTTGATTATTATTATTATTTGTTTGCTTAATGTGCTGAATTATAAAATATTCGTTTCCTTGGTACTCTTCTTACCTGATGGAGCGACCCGAACGAAGTTACTTCTATTAGAACATTTGTTCTGTAATATTACATGAGACGAGGAAAAATAGAATCCTGTAAAGTTCAGTTCTTAAGGGTGTAGAATTTAATGGACTTTTAGTGCTCGTTTGCAAACATGAATTACCAAAACTCTGCCCCATGAAGATGAACGCAAATCATAATGACATCACATTCCTGCAGCTTGTGACCACTCTT
Organism: Fraxinus floribunda; assembly: GCA_903798395.1. Taxonomy (NCBI): domain Eukaryota; kingdom Viridiplantae; phylum Streptophyta; class Magnoliopsida; order Lamiales; family Oleaceae; genus Fraxinus; species Fraxinus floribunda. The sequence continues at coordinate 7,947 of CAIGRS010266219.1, read as the reverse complement.
GCATCTTTACTGTAAAAAATTTTGAGCTTAGCACGCTAATGCACATGTAATGTAACTTAACCGAGTAATGGCTCGATAGCAATCAATTGGTCTCCCAGTTATAGTATCCCTCTTGGTATGGTGTGATATACACAATAAATGATTTCTGTGACATGGTTTGTTGTATAGTTATATTGCAGCCGCCAGCCATTTTGGTAGTCTCAGTGAATCCCTCATCCCGAGTCTTGTAAAAAATAGGGCATATAAAAGATGCAGCAAGAACACGAAGAAAGCACAGTTGAGTAGAAGCTGTCAAGAGGCAAACATAAGAACGGAGCTTTTAGTTTCTTATGCAAGAAGAAAGCAAATAATGAAGCCACGAGTAACACATACCAGGAAGCCGAAGATGAAATATATCAAATTCATTGATGGAATTGCATTAAAGCCGAAGGATGTGAGCATATAGGTGAGTAAAGCATGGATGTTTATCGTAATCTACAAGACAAAAATGAGAATATAAGAAAACAAAATTGTCTTCGATGAAACAATTGAAGGTTGGGAAAAAGAGCATAAAAGAAAGACCATAGATTACCAAATTAAGGATGTTTTCTCCTATTAAAAATGAGGAGATTAGAACATACCCCACAGCTCCCACTGCTCGAACCTGGAAATCAAATATATGCAAGTTACTGGTTCATTCATGGCTCAAAGAAAAAATGTTGAGTAAAGGGAAACTGACTAAAGGAGCAAACTTTACAAATGAGCATAAGAAAACTGAGGTACTCCAACTTGTTTGAGACCTGAGAAGAACAGAAATAAAACGTCATGCTGCCATTGCATGGACTGGAGTTGTAAAGCAAAGAAGGAAGTCCCAAAGTTAACAGAAAGCAGAGAGCATTCCCGAATTTAACAGATAAGGTAAAAAATCAGGCGATCATGATGATATGATTTTCCATCTTTTATTTCTTTGAAAAACAGCAATGTAAGACTGTCATTTAATTTTTTCTATTGAGATTGCATCACTCTTGATACTTTAGCTCTGCGGATAACATGCTTCAACCATCCAAGTCGTCATTTGATTAATTTGTCTTCAGTTGGTGTCAGATCCACTTTACTTTTAGGCATACATACTAATTTCTTATCATATCTATTTTAACATGGCATACATCTATCTTAGCATCCATATTTCAGCTATGTTTGCGTTGTGAACATTATGTCTTCAACAGCCCAAAAACCACTACCATAAAGTCTAGCATGTTTAATAACTTTTGGGGAGATCTGCCTTGAAACTTTTTAAGTATCTTCCTATAACATAAAATTCTGGTTACGGTTCTCCATTTCATCCAACCAACTCTATTCTACGCTTTGCACTCTTTTCAAGTCCTACCTTGTTAATAATTGAATCTACAAAAAATATTCACTCTTTGGGACAATACTCTCTCTCTTCAACACAACAAAAAGTGGAAAATAAGATGCCTGTTAATTTGGCAGATATAGTAAAATATTCACAAACTTTATCGATAGCCGTGTAATGCATACCTCCAAGAAGTACCCATAGCAAAACCAAGCAGACCGTGCAATAACTGGTTTGGGGAGAAAAAAAGAAGAAGAAGATAAAGATCAGACACCATATTCTTGTTATTCAATCAAAAAGAAATATCATCATTATTATCGATGGCACAAAATCCAAGAAATAAACGAGGCATGCTCTCAATCGAGATAAAAATAGAAAGTGTGCTTATTACTTGAAAGATGGTACTTCCTATGTCCAACATTGTTAGTCACACCTTGAATTTTTCGGCTATTTGACTATTTTCTCGAGCAAAGATCAATCTTTCTTATATTGCAGAATTAAGCTAGGAAAGTGGCAAACAACATGGTATATAGTGATACTACTAATGAAGTTTTGAAATAGAATATTTCAAAGAAAGGGACAAAGCAAGACTAAATAAAACATGAATGTTGTTATGGAAAAAAGTCAAATGTGTGACAGTACGATGTAGCAGAGGGAAGAGCAAATTGTAAATTTGAGATAGCTTTGCTTCATGCATAAAGGCAGCAATTCTTTTGCAGTTCAGGATAATACATGAAACTGAAGTTGCGAGCTCCCTCTGCATGAAACTTATGTACAAAATGAAGTAAAAAAGATTTATTTAGCTCCGTAAGTTATTTCAAATTATGACCAGAAACAATCATGGATTATGACACGGTGTTTCCAAAGCATACTAATTAGGTGGGGATAGCTGCAATAGCAATTCTTGTAATTTATTTAAATTGTAAACGCACTGCGTCATCACAAAACACTTCTTTTTTCTTTTTCTTTTTTTTCCCTTCTCTTTTATTTTAATTTTTTTTTTTCCTTTTTCTGTTTGGACTCATCCCCATCAAATCCCTAAATACAAGGTTATCTACTGCAGGAAATGTAGGACCCTGACCAATTGCTGGCAGTCTAATTGCATCAAAAGAATGGTTATTAAAACCTGAGATTCTCTGGAACTGGATTATCAGGAAAACTAAATCAGCTTAACCCATGAAAAATGTAAGTACAGGAAATATCTTATAATGCAGATTAAACGATGCTCACCAGATAGGTTATCGCTTTCACTGGACCAGATAAGACAAAAAGTAATACAGCAGTTGCCATCTGACAAAGAAAGAAGAACCATTTAACTGGTGCATATGTTAAGAAATTAATACCATCAACATTCGGNGTAAGTACAGGAAATATCTTATAATGCAGATTAAACGATGCTCACCAGATAGGTTATCGCTTTCACTGGACCAGATAAGACAAAAAGTAATACAGCAGTTGCCATCTGACAAAGAAAGAAGAACCATTTAACTGGTGCATATGTTAAGAAATTAATACCATCAACATTCGGAGTAGCTATTGGGGGTGACAAACCATAGTTTTCCTGCCAGCCGCAATGCCCCATCTCATACTGGATAATACTATAGGCAATGCAAAGAAGCAAGCGAAATATTTCTGCGAAAAATCAAATCGTGTTAAGAGTTGTTTCTTGAATCCGAAAGATTTGGGTTCTCCCAATAACTAAAAAGTGTAGCATGCGTGAATCAGTGTAAGTGATCTAAGAATAGAAGTTCAGTGGATCATATATAGAGTAAGAAGCAAAAAATCATGTTTGTTGATTATCAGTTCTACAAGTTTAACTGAATTTTATTACGGAACGGCAGTCCTAAATTGATGCAATATGGATGCTTGAGCTTGACAAAGTGGGATGTAGGGAGGAAAATATTTGGAATGTAACAAAATCGTCAACCGTTAGCCTTTACGTTTTGTATAAACTAAATTATAAACGAAAAAGATAATCAGCTACAAAATTCAGACTTATCTTCAACCACATTTTTAATTCAAGTTTTAGATTTATGCAGTTTTGATACATGGCAAACCCTTTGAAAGGGAATGACAGCAATGTACATCACCAATAAGCAGGGATACGATATAATATAATCAATTGAAGTTCCAGACTTGTGTAGCATATTGTATACGATATGCTGCAGCCTGCAGTCTTTATTCCACATGTCTAATCCACTGCTACTGATTTTGCCTCCCCATCTTTTCAACTGATGTCATGTTTGCACTTGCACTAATAAATTCCATGCTTTCTTCATTACATTACAAGCCATACAACCAAGGTGACCATATTGCATTTTCAAAGACTCATAGAACTATTATTCTTCATAGGTTTCCACACCATAAACAAACCAAAATAAGTAGATAACTAACTCAAACCTTACGACATTGTTGGCTTTGATCATCAACTAGTGTGAGACTGTGTCATTAGGTCCAGGAATACCAATAAACCACTTGTCTTTTCCTAAATGAAAACTATATTCAAAGTAGAATCTCCTCACTAATTAAGTGAAGTACTTACCAAAAGACTTCATTTTTATAGTTTAATTAGTTATGCAGCTTCTTCAATGCTAAAATAACGTTTTCCCCTTGCAATACTCTAGAAGCCCCCTCAATTCAATTCAGCTTTATCTCACTAATGCAAACTAACTTTATATTTAAATTTGGTTTAAACGTACCAAATAATAGCAGTTCATACACTTGAAGTCTTGAACAATTCAAATTCCTAGCAAGCAAAGTAATGAAACAAAAATGAAGCCCAATCCTTGTTTTCAATCACAAAAGAACACACTTTACTGACAAATCTTAAGATAAACAACCAAAATTAGATCGTAAAAACCAGAAAAAGAACGAAATAACCTAGATAAACACATTCAATTTTGAAACAATGGGCCCTCAAAATGCTGAAAAGTCAAATCTTTAACAATAACCCATATCATGTATTGCCATATTAAGAAACTAACAAAGATTCTATCCGCCCAAAATCAAATGACACGGATAAACAATATTCCAAATTAAAACAAGAAATGTTAATATAATTTAGAATCATCTAGTCTTCATCCACAAACATTATCACATATTAATCCATATTTAAAAACCCAAGTTCCAGTCAAACCCCATATAAACCAAAATGGACAAGCTGATATTAAAGAAACAAGGGGGTGCACACACATACACACTCCGAACTATACCTCAATGGCAAGAGAGTTACTCAAAAGAAATGCCAGCCCAGAAACAGCAGAGAACATAGCACACTCCACCAGCCTTAACGTCTTCTGGTAAACCTCTCCATCTTCCGCTAAGTATTCTTCAAAGTCTTTAGATTCCTCTTCTTCTTCTTCAATTTTCTTGTTAGCCAAAAATGGGGTTTCAGAATGAATAGCCGATGCTTTTGCATATTTAGTAAAAGAAAAAAGTAATGGAGTATAGGATACCGAAAAATTGGATTTTTGTTTTTGAGATGGGTGAAACAAGAGAAGAGGTGGGAAAGTAGGGGTAATTTTGGATTTTTGACAAAGCTGATGGTGGTGGCAACGGTGGTGGTGAAGCTTGATTTTGAGGATATTCATGTTTTCTATTCATGGAGGAGAAGCAACAGATCGGCAGATAGAGGTGCTGCAATTTTAGAGGATAAAGCGGGTTTAAGAAATAAGTCGCACGCAGTTCAGTGACTTTTACAAATAAAGTCGCGTGCTTCAGGAAGATGACATGATTGGCACTTTTCATCCTCAATCTTTGTCATTTGTTACCAATCTATACTCCAATCATGCTACAGAGTACTTAAAAATCTTTACAGACAACATGACACTGCATTATTCAAAGATGGGGGAAAAAATTAAAAAATAAAATAAAAAATAGTCCAATTGCATATTGTCACATTAGATTCGGTACAAATTTTGTAAAGTTTTTCTACACTCGCGACTTTATCCTCTATACTCAAACCTTGACATTCCACCAACCTTTCACTTAATTTTAAATCATGTTTATGCGTCCATTTTTTCAGTTAAATCCGCGTAAGATGACAATATTTTTTTTCCTCCCCTTTAAATGAACAAAGAAGAGGTCAAAACAATTGAATAAAAAAATAAAGGAAAAATTACAATAGGGGTCCCAAATCTCTTTAAGAAAATACAAATTGATCATCTATTTCTCAAGCGATATCACGGGCAAATCACCCTCATCAATTTCTATTTTGGGGAAAAAACAATCCTACAAATAAGTCACACTCATCAATTTTTGCAAGTGCGTTTCGTTGCATGGCAAAAAAATCCCCTACAAGCATGTCGTCTATGCGTGGACAAAAGTTACGAATCGAATTGAACAGTTCTTCATAAGTTAAATACTCGAACGGATACTTGAATCGAGAACCAATAGATTGGGGTCGAGTCTCGGATCTAGACCAAAAATCGAAGAACTGAATAAGAACGGAAACTAAATAAATTTTTTATTTTTTTTTATTGAATTAATTAAATTATTTTATTTTTTTCTAAATAAATTAACAAATTAATTAAATAAATCAGATCATTTCATAATTTTAATTTTAAAGCCCAAATCATTTTAAAGCTCATTAGCCCATTTTTGAAATTTGTATGCATTAAATTAATGTTATTCGACAGCTAGTTATTTATATATTTTTGAATTGAGGTACGTTACAAAATTTGTAAAGGTCACGAATGAAATGTTATTAGTTATATTTATGTAGTGTTACTTTAAATGTTAAAAAATTTAATTATGGTACGGAACCGAATCGAATCGAATTGAATCGAACCGAACCGAACCGAATTGAATCGAACCGAACCGAATCGAATCCAAACGGTTCCATAATTATATTTGGATCCAACGGTTTCATTTATTAAATATTCAAAAATTTTGGAACCGAACAGAACCGAACCGATCCACGGTCAGCCCTAATCGTCCACATCAATTTCTGCACGTGCATCAGATTCCGTCATATTAGCTCGCTGCATGATGAAGAAGTATCCTACAGCATGTCGACAACATCAATTTTAGCATGTGCAGCATATCCCTCCATATTACATGAAAAAGAATCACTTACAAGCATGTAGCTTCACCAATTTTAGGATCTTCCATCTGATATTATTGTTGGTCTCATGCTTCTCTTCGTTTACTATCTGACAATAAACACAAGAAAAGTAAATAGATTTGCTGAAAAGAAGAAAATGATAAATTAAACAAAAGTTGGAAATAATTTAAATCAATATCAAATATAAAATAGTCCCCAGCAAAAACGTCAAAAAATTGTTGATGTAAAATCGCAAGTGTATGATGTCAATTAACAAGTAATAAAATCCCTAAAGAGTCTGTATTATTGTTCCATGGAGACTACTTTATCAAAATCCTACCTCTTATTTGCCGAAAACAAGAATTCGAGCAAAATTTTGATTAAAACTACGTTAAACCAATTAAATGAAGCATTTTCTTTGAATTATGGATAACTTTAATTAAAAACATTCAAATATGATAATTAAGGCATTGTAATTTGCGATTTCATCATATTTGTCACCTTTAATCTCACCTCTCAAGTTCAATTCTTAAAATTATAATCGGTTGAATTCGCTAATTAAATTAATTTGTTTATCTCGAGTTCAAATTAATTATATTTAGTTGAGTCAAATCTATATTTCTATGTGAGTCTAAATAAGCCTGAACTAAACAAATTAAATCACCTAGAAATTCAATTAAAGACCACAACCACAGTAAAAAAGAGCATATCTCTACCGTAGGTGGACCCGGCGATTATCCTTCTCCAGTTTTTCACTTATTACGTTTTGTTCCCTACTTCAAGTATCTTATACAATTTTTGGGTCTAAATCTTCAATATCGGTATTTCAACTCCCAAAAGTGTCCATATTCGTACCTGAATTTCCATAGTCATCCAACATCGGTCTTCCTTAGTTTGGAAGTGTGCAAATCAATCCATAAAATTTACATAAATTCAACTTGTGATTTTTCCCTAACTGCTATATATAAATATATACACACACAAATTTATAAGCGTGTAAAACCTTATCATAGATAATTGCTTTGTTGTACAATAACATGAGTATTATAACTCTGGTGACTACAATGAGCAATAATCTCACATTCTCAATCGCTGGCCTAAAAGTCGAGTAATTTCCTACTCCTGCTTAATATGTGAATCGAAACAAAAGTGTGTCTGGTATGCACTTCCTATCAGTGCTTGTTTCTAGTTTCTTATTCCAAGATTGATCAATTGTCCATAATAAAGTTTTTACCCTAAAAAGATATTCACTAAATTTTAAAATATACCAAAATTTGTCACTTTCACTAATGGTGTAAAAAATGTCACTTTTCAGTGTGAAAGGTCCAAAATACCTTTAGTGATATATTTTTAGGAGCATTTAATGCTCATTAATGCTTGATTTGAATGCACAATAATACTATGATGATGTGATGATTTCATTTGTACACTATAAACATTGAATATATGTACATTGTATTGGGTAATATGATTTTTTAATTAATTTTTTTTTTTGAAAAGTAAGCATAAATCAATTTCTTCTATCATTAACAAACTCTAAGGTGTCGTTCTCTTTGTGTTTCGGTTTTGT
>CAIGRS010266207.1:0-13197 GCA_903798395.1 Fraxinus floribunda | reverse complement strand
ACCAAACTGAACCGAAAGGAACCGAACCCGAACGGTTCCATAATTATATTTGGACCCGACCGGTCCATTTATTAAATACTCAAAAATTCTGGAACCGAGCAGAACCGAACCGAACCGACCCACGGACACCCCTAATTATAACTTGTAATTATGCCTTGAGTGATGTCCATATGCTATATTTCCCTACTTGGTGTTTGATCAATACAGATTCTTAATATGGTTTTCTTATCTAAACAGGCAAAGATATGGCCTCAAAAACACAGGTCAACTATCCTCAAAATAGACAAATTCCATGCAGTGCATCTAGTTATGCAATGCAACCTAAAACTAAACAAAACTTAAAAGCTTCTAATAGCCATACTTCCTTATCGCTAGGGTAGAAAATTTGAGTACCATTGCACAATATCCAAAACCTTAAAAGGTATGTCAAACGAAGAAACCAAATAGCAAATACAAAGTTAATGCATTACGATATGTGTTTTTCGATACTTTGGCGCTAGCCAGCGGTGGAGGTTAGTGCACTGGCCTATTTTACTTTGGGTGGGCGATGGTTTTAAGGGTTTTCTTTGGACCTGGGACAAAATGACGAAGAGAAATTATCTTTTTTTGTTTTAATATTGGAGTTTTTTTAATTAAATGCCACGTCAGCATTTGTGAATTCCTTTAACAATTCAGTGAACTGTTTCTTGTACCTATAGTGCAATTGATTCAAATTACTTATTTGGAGTTTCATTTGTGAGTTGGAAACATTTTATTGGCCAAGAGTGTATTTTTTTTGCCACGTAGGTAGGGGTTGTAAATGGATTTCGGACAATGTATGATGATGGATTGCGACGACATAAAGTTTAGTGAGTAATGAGATGCAAATGTAAGTTCGATGAGAGAAACAAGACATTGTGTAAAGTTCAGTGAGTGTTCAAAAAATTTACTCCTCATTAGGGTGAATGAAAAACCCAAGCGACTTTCTTAAAGTCTCGTTTTTCTTTCTATGTACTTTTTTATCTTTTAGATTATTCTCCATAAATTTTTAAGTGAGATTGTTGTATAGACGATAGTTGTGTTTTTTATGGCAATACATTCCTCTTTGTGAGTGGTTTCGTATGTGATGTTAATTGAGAGAGATTGTGAGTTTTCTGAAAATCTTTAGTAATCAAAACTTTTGCCATGTGATTTGAAGATATGCTAGTAGATTTGAGCGTAATTCTAATGGATGCTCAACAGGGGACTATGTATTTAAAGTGGTCATTGAACATCTAGGACTTCAGCTGGATGGAAAATCCTTATGTCCTTTATGTTTTTGGTTGAATATTTTTTTTATTGGTGCTTGTTGAATCCCAAACTGGAATAAACAGTAGTATCAAAGCACGTAGTTCAATTTGGCCTTCGATAAATTAGATTTGAACTTGCTTTTCGATTGTGATGCTCAAGTTCCTGGTGAACTCTAAATCTAAATCTTATTTCTAATTTATGGTAGTGGAAATTACATTGACCAAGAATTTTGAAGATTATATTTCAAATCTCTGATGTTATATTTTTATTTCAAATGTTAGATATTTTCATAAAGATATATAATAATAAACTCCCTAATGAAAATGCATATAACCCTTCCACGTTAAACCTCCATTTCACCCACAAAACCCACGATCATCTTCTCCATAAACGGAATAGTGGTGTTCTCCATTCCACAAAACCTATTATTTTCTTCCTCCATTATCATATTGTGACCTCCATCGGTCGAAGAACCCTTCCAAATTAAGACCTTCATTTCACCCACAAAACCTATGATCACCCTCTTCATAACCTGAATAGCATCCCGCTGTATTCTTCATGTTATCTTTCTTATTATCACATTGTGACCTCAGCGGATAAGACATTTAGTTTTCAAAAATCTTTCAAAAAATACCAGACATTGAAAATGGTTTTAACAAGGAACAATGATTCCAAAAGTCGAGAGAATATGGGTGAGAAATCTAGAACAAAAATAGAGAAAATGAAAAGGATGAAAGGAAGTAAAGATGCGATGCTTGAAACCATCGCAAAACTTCGCCAAAATCGCGAAATACAAGTGTCCGAAAAGTAAATCAATCTTTATCTGATTTTGTTATTTGGAAATGGATATTTAGCTTATGTTGGGCGTGAATGGTTTGGGTATTCGCACAATGTAAGAATTTGTGACCTCATTTTGTGAAAAATTCGATTGGAGCACATTATAAGGGTTTATTTGTTTGAAAAGTTAAAATCAATTATTTATTTGAGGGTTTATTTAACATTCGTTGGGTGTTTATGGTTTGGATAGTCACACATTGTTAGAAATTGTAATCTCATTTCAATGTAAACTTTATCATGACCATCATTCTCTTTGTGACCTCAATATTTGTTTGAATAGTTTTTGTGACCATCTCATTATTTGTTCTTGAATAGGTTTTGTTACCAGTATTCTCTTCTTGATTTCTGTTTTGACTGTGATCAATTGCCTAATTGTGACCGCATTATTTGCAATCCATTTTGTGTTTGTGAAATGTCTATAATTCTAAGATGAATAACAAGGTTGTAATAAGGGTATATTTATATATAATCCGTGACCTTAGTTATTTGTAACCTTCTTGTGTGATAGAATGCATGTACATGTATCAAAATATTGATGTAGTATTTTTTGTGTTTGCCATATATTGCAGAAATGCACAAAAATGAATGCAACCAAAAATGCACTGACAAATTTCATATCGAAGTTCAACTCTGTACAAAAATGGATACTATCTAATACTTGCTTTTCCTATTTATTATATTATAGTGAGATAGTTGTTCAATCTCAGCTAATCCATTATTTTTCTACTGCATGAGGTAAAGCAATTGAACAAAAAGGAGATGTGGTTTCTGGTTGCTGGTAAGTATCTATGATTCTTTCTGTCTCAGTTCTGTATAGTCATGGGACTTAGGTACCAGGGTTAGGATGTAAGGAAAAGCCTTCAAAATGCACAGTCCAGGATTAAGGAACAATATTTTGGACACTTGAACTTAGTGACAAATGAAGATGTTAAGGACATCTTCCTTGGTTTAACGAGTGCAGATGACCGTGATCTGGTTAGGATTGAGATTTTTTATTTGATAACATCATACCTTTTGTCGACCTCTTACAAGAAGGTTGTTGAGAACTACTTGTTTTCCATTGTTGAAGATTTCGATACTATGAACATGCTTCCATAGGCGAAAGATTTGTTCAAACTTTCCATAAACTCCTTGAAGGATGGTTTGAGTAATATAAACTCTCATTATAGACTCAAAGTTCTAGTTGCGTTCCAAGTTTGGATTTATAAGTCGATTCCACGACTAGATGGGACTGTAACTTCTAGGATTCGGAGGAGGTACCCACGTATCTTGAATTGGAGACCAAATAAACTGCCCAGTGATGCTAAACTTGAAGAAGAGGTGTTCTCTGACCTGGATATAAGTTTTTATTTCTTTTGTGTATTACATAAACAAGTCAAAAATATGTCACGGTTCACCTAATAGAATCACATGTCACATTCCATATTATGCAGTCACAGGATAAAATCACATTGCATGTTTCATATGTCACAATACTCATCGATTTGTGAAATATGTAACCGTTCTCGTTATCAGGTCACATGTCACTACTTTATGCAATCACAATTTATGTTCTACAATTAGTATATATGTCATAGTAAATGAGTTTAATGACAAGTCTTTTCGTTTATTTACAGTTGGAAGTACAAGACATCAATCCATCTGAAACGGAGATGGTGTAGCCATACATGAAAGGTGTTTTATATAACACACCACAGCAACCATCTCTGTCACATGCCAGTACAAGTTCAAAGCTCCAGAAACTAATGAAAAAGTCCAAACCACGCATTCTAATGATTGCTGACGGACGATTGTGACATTCTAGTTATATTGAGGATGACGACGATGATTTTGTTGATCCACCTCCAAGAAGAATCTATACTTCAATGGATCCTCCAATCTAGCCACACACTGTGCATATTCATTTCTCGGTGGATGAGGGTCCATCTGTTGATATGTCTCCACCTCCGATAGCACATGCACGCGGATCTAATGTATGTTGATATGTTTAATTTAAGTTTTTTTATATTTCTTGATTTATAAAATATTATCATATTTGTGTATTTTATTCGAGTTCATGTTTTCAATTTCAATATGCATGCTAATTCTAGGTCATGTTTCATATTTCTCTCTTTCATATACATTTTAAGATGATGTCACATGACACTTCATTTAAGTCACAATTGAATATGAACTGGTCACAAATATTTAATACAAGTTCATATTTTAAACAATTGTTGTTCACGTAGTTCACGTGTACATATGTAGTTGTGACATACCTTTGTGAACTTGGCACGTGTTATTTAGACATGTCACAAATATAGACGCATTGTCACATGCCATAGTGTTCAAATTCACAGACAACTGTGCATGGGTCACACATAATTCATATACCTTGATACCTTGCATTATTATTGTCATTGATGTATGACAAATTTTATAGGTGTTAGAGAGTTTGAAAATTGAAATTAGCGAACTCCAAATGAAAATAAGGAGTTGTGTATGCAAATCAATGATGTCAACACACATTTATCATCAATAAAGGCTGACAGAAATCACAATATGAATATCATTGTTCGTATGCAAGGAGAAATCAGGTCAAACTTGTTGGAGATAAAGTCAGAAATGAACTTTCTATCTAAATCTGTGACCGCAATGATATCAAACTCAATGGATCAAATTTTGAACATATTCAAAGAAAAAAAGTAAATTGCCTAGTGATGGAGCTAGAAACATTCAAGAAGAAGTAAGTTCATTCTACTACCAAGTTTGACATCTTCATTAGTAACTTTTTGACTTTTCATATATAAATGTGTCGTTGTAGGGGAAGGATGTTGAATAAATTGTTGATAACAAAGGAAAAGGTAAGATGAACCCTGATAAGCAATTATTCGGCCTAATGACATTGGAACCGCCATCATTTAATTTAGGGATTAGTTCTACGCAACCTACTCCAAATGTCGGCAACATTAGGTCACAATTGATTCAATCAAAACAAGTTCAAGAACAAGTCGATGCGGTAATCGTCCATATAGTGAAGGATACAGAATGTGAACATTAAGATGTTTGTGGTTAAAAAACTCATTTACGTGCACAAATTACATTTTACCTTTTATAGTTTACAGAATAAACTATCGTGTTTAATGTTTCACTATATGACATGTATCACCTACTTCCGCACCCACATTTGGTCTGCTGTTGAAGTGTGTCTCTAGATTGGCAAGAATATTGCAATCTCCTTTTGTTTCCAACGAAGGGAATCAAAGCAAGAGTTCTGAGAATGTAGTTTTTCGATAAAACAATCAGCATACAGATGATGCTGATATTACAGCATTTCAAAATTAGTTTCATAGAGGTTACAAACCAACAAACAAGTATGTATGACATTATTTTGTGAACTACAAAATATACCCATTGGAAATAAGGATATCTAATTTGTTATTTGTTTCTCTTTATAGGAAAAAACTCAAAGACGTTGACGATGTAATTAAGCCCCATTTTTATATTGGTACATTCGTCGTAGGCAAAAATACATGGTGGCGTGAACTTGTTTTTCCAGACGCGTCATTGACCAACTCGGTATGCAAAGATCACATATCATTCTACATATGTATCATAGCATTTACATTGTATCAGTTGATGTAGGTAACATATAATATATACAAGTCACAAACATTATGGTCAGGTCACAGAACATATGCTAATGTCACATACCACATACACACATCATTGTTCATTAGTCACAAGTCACATACCTTATACACAATTCACACACATTATGATCAGGTCACATAAATTACATACATGTCATAGAACACATGCTAAGGTCACGTATCACATACAAACATCATTTTTAATGAGTCAAAGTCACATATCGTAGGTCATACACCATATACGCAAGTCACACACATTATGATCAGGTCACATAAATTACATATAGGTTACAGAACACATGGACATGTCACATAGAATACACAAACATCATTGTTCATTTAGATCCTGAAGACTAATCGAGTGTTTAACATTGTGCATGGTGACAGCAAATGAATGCATGCTTCTATTACATTCGTCAATTAGCATGGTATGGTGAGAATGCCAAGTTTAAGGCTACCACAAATGGCTCATACTTTTAGGCTATGATCAAGAATATATATCCAAAATTCATAAAGGATCCAAACGTTCTACTCATGGAGACAAGGCTGATTAATGATATCACATGTGTCAAAATACCATTGAGTAGTCCATGGACTGACATGAACCAAGTGTTAATGCCAAATTTGCCTACAAACAAGGCACATTGAATGTTGGGGTTGCTTGATATTAAGGCTCGCGCATTGATTATATTCAATTCGGCCAGGAGGACCTTCACAGATTTAAGTGTGAAAGCAGAAATTGAACCATATTTGAAATCATCCCTCATTTGATGGATGCAATTGGAATATATAATAGATCTTCAGATAATGATCAAGATGATTCCATGGAGTTGAGGCTTGCGCTAGATCATGAGGGACGATAATAAAAAAATTGGTATATTAGTGACAATCATTTTAACGTATTAATTAACTAAAAAAATATCTGTTTTGTGATCACCATTTCGATGTAAAAACTAATAAACCAACCTTCTTTGTTTGTCAGCCATGATTGCTGAATATTTGTGATCAAATAAGCAGAATACATTCTTCATAATGACTTAGAATTCATGCCAACGGATTTTGATGCTACCGAGCACGGCTGGATATAGCTGCACTGCTTTATAAGCATCGTGAAATCAAGAAGGTCACTAAGATGGTAAAGGGAAAGGTCGAGCGGGGTGTAGTTATAGATTGACAGATCTGCGACTGAATATTGATGTAACTATGTAATGGCAGGGGAATATGTAGATATCATTTTCTAACGATAATTATAATTGAATTTTATGAATGTTCACGATGTTATAAAATCTTATTTCACTTCTTTTATCTATTACATTCTATTATTCAAAGCTTGATGTGACAAAATAACCATTGACCTGTATACATGTCACATATTATTTCGTTCAAGTTAAATTATACTATCAACGAGTCATAGATCACTATTATAAATGTTTGAATGTCATAGTTTAGTTATGTGTGTAGGTCAAAGATTATTTCCTTGATGTCACAAATTAATGTTTACAAGTCACATGTTATTTTTTGCAAGTCACATAAAAAAAATTATTGGCAATAGGCCACAAACCGGTCTAAGTCACAATTTAATTGATATCATGTCACATAATCATATCCAGACCTATAAATTTCACACAAGTTCTCATATACCAAGTCACATTCACATTTTGAATTAATATTTATTGAAAGAATAACGTACATTTACATGATATGCCCAACACTATCGACTGCTAACGAGTGAAACAATAAATATATCAACGAACTTGCATGTTATAACTACTATCAATGTGTATCATCAATTGACATCGTATTATTCCAATGTAACTATGATTTTTTTTTTACTTAATGGAACCAAGTTAATGCACTACCTAGGGTTGTGACCATTTTGACCACAACGTCCACATTTAACAGTTATTTTCCCTTCACACAGTGATCTCTTCCTTTTTTTGTAGGTCGTCATGAACTTCTTTTTTGGTTAGATGCTAATTCAATTTTCATTTTCACTTCATCAAGCACTCTCCAGTCACCCGAATTTCCAACTGGAAATATAGTGTCCTGGTACACATTCATGTATGCTTCTCTTGTGTAATAGTATGAACAATAATCATATGGATCCATCTTCATCATTACAATGACAGCCGATGCGTGTGGATATGATAACTGATCTACCTAAAATATCATGCATGTACACGTACATTGTTCTATATCAACAATGAAAGATGAGCATTCACCACTTACATAAAACATGGTATGATTTGCGGAAGATGCCTGCAACAAATGATCGTTAATTGACATACATTAATGAGATCAAAAAGATGAGATTCAGGTCATAGATAACAATCTTACCCTCAAATATCTCAAATCAGTGCTCATATCCCGAATCATTTTTTCGTACTTACTCGACAACTTCGTAAAAGTGTCATGCGCCGTGTTCTTTTGTTTGTGGAACTAAGATTATATAGTTTATCTCAACGAATCTAATAAAGCTACAATAGGGTAGTTCTTGGCTGCCTTGACTGCATTCATTGATTCTAGTATATTTGATGTCATTGTTGAGTATCTGTTAGCTGGTATGTGGAATCGTAACAACTTTTCAGGTCCTACTTCAGTCTATAAGAAAAAACACATTTTGAGAAATGTTACATCTGACCTCCATTTGTGACATCTATTAGAATGTAAATTTAGCAAGAAATTAACACATTATCAGGTACTCAGTAATCTTATGATTCATCGAAGCTAGCTATTGCATATTATATTCGAATTCAGCCAGTGTATATGCACGAACTGCAGAATTGAAAGCATGCATTGTGTTGTGACCTGATTTTCTATAATATGATTTCAGGTTTTGTAGGAGATGATACGAACAAATCCCATGACAGGTCCCTGGATACATCTCTTCAGTTGCATATTTGATACTGTTGTGGCGATCCGATACGAAACACAAGCCATCCCTATTTCCATACGCCTTCTCTAAGTTTTCAAAAAACTACAACCAAGACTTGCCATTCTTATTATCTCCAATTCCAAATGCAAGTATGAATATGTTGTTATTAGTATCATGTGTACATGCCGTGAAAAGTGTACAAACATAGTGTCCATTCAAATACGTTCCATCAACTACAATCACAGGCCTATAGTGTTCCCATCCTCTAATTGATGCACATAGGGCCATTAAACAGTATTTGAATCTATCAAGACCATCGAGCTCCAGTCCTATGACCGTATTTGAATTTGTTTGATGAAGTATATAAAATAATGTTGGTATTTTCATGAATGAATCTGTAGGACCCCCCTAAACATCTTCAATGTTTTCTCCCGAGATCTCCAACCTTTTACATAATTCAAAGAAACTCCATATGTATGTAACATGTCGTTACATATATCGTTTGGAGTGTATATGGTTCGTACTTGTATTTGATGCAAGATGACACAATTGTGGTTGATACCTGCCCGTGAGATCCCAATACTATATTCGAAACACATGTGAGACCATCTGTAATCCTCCTAATCTTAAACATATTTTTTCTCCCCAATTTTGAAGATGTGCATATCCAATTATACTCTTCTTGGGAACACCTGACAAGATATTCTTTCTTGTCTGAACGAACGACCATGAATTCAAACATGTTTTGTATTGCAAACAAAGCCAAGCTCAATTTTAGAACTTCCTTATGATGAAAAATTCTTCCATTTTCTATTTGCATACCATTAGGCACAGAGACAACTGGACTTCATCTCTAAAATTGTGACCTGGAGTTACAACTGTTGCATTGTATATGTCTGATGACATATCCATTAATGAAAACATAACACCGCTGGAGTGTACATCAACTGGAACCATGCATGACTTTTCTCCACTTTCCGCAGTTGTGATATCAACGTTTATAGGATATTTGGAATGGTCACGATTCATGCACTTCAGCATAAGGTAGGACAATACATTATTATCACTATTTATTCTGATGGCAGGCAACTTACAGTTCAATGTATACGTCAGTGTGACTGCAACCTTCGTTTGATCCAAATCGAACTTAGTCATAATGATATTTACTAGGTTTGTAAAATCGCAACCAACACTAGTGATACGTGCAATCCATTTATCAAGCAAATGTGCATGATCCCATTTCTGCAACTTTTCACAAAAAAATGTAAGTTACGAAAAACAGTGCAGTTCACGATTAATACAGGTCACAAATTTCCATTACAGTTCCAATAATGAAGTATCACATATAACACTACCTTAAAAAAAGTCACATCATGAAATTATATAGGTCATTGTATCTTATTGCAAGTCACATAAATAAGACCGCTGGTCACAATCATTTTACGAATAATCTTCAATAGAATGGTTCAGCTACAAGTCACAACAGCGTAAAATTAGGCAGGTCACTGTATCTTATTGAAAGTCACATAAATAAGATAGTTGCTCACAACCATTTTTTTAATCCAATTAGACATGTCGGTCACTGCATCATATTGTAAGTCATATAAATAAGACAGCTAATCACGATCATTTTATATAGTCTTCAATAAAATGCTTCAGCTACAATTCACAGGATCATATATATTGAATTATGTCACATAAAATTACCTATTTCAAATAATTTGTCACGTCATGTGAATATGACCAACTACACGACTTATTGTCACAATTACAAATACCATTCACAACAAATCAAAGTCACAAACATAAATTTTCGGAAAGAAAGAACAACCTACAAATTCGATTTTTTAAAATCAGCTACATTGACTGTCGATGAGTAATTGTGCGTCCGAGAAATTGTGAAAATATTAGTTACCCAATTCTAATGTGTAATCATTTACCAACTATGAGACGATGCCATTCAGACCCCAAATTGAATGATCTGGATGTGAATTCACTCCAGCATGGCAGAAGTTTTACTGACATTGATAATAATTATTGATTTATGATAATATTCTTCAATTTTGTGACGTGAAATCTCTAGATGGTATTATTATCATAGATGGATACATTGAAAACGTATTCTCTTAAAATTGAAATCAAGCATACTTAATGTCTGGATTTTAAATTTTTTTTCCTTTATGGTATTCTTGAATATTTTCATCTGGAATCCTAGTTTTGGTAACGAAAAATTTACCCTCTTTACAAATATTTTTCAGTCATTGGGAACCCTAGTTTTGGTAACGAAAAATTTATCCCAAAAGAAATCATAGAATATGATGGAATTAGGGTTTTGGTCTAAGGAAGGGTAAATAAGTGACTAGTTGCTTGTGCCTTTTTTTGAATTTTGTTGGCTTTTTATGTACAATTATCTTCGTATTTGGATAAAAAAAATTTGAACTGTAAAAAATTAAAAAACACGTTTTTTTTTATCTAATTTACAGTCTGTGATAAAACAGCCAAATATTTAAACTTACGGGAGTGTCTTCGACTAAAATTTTGATAGATTTTAAAATATTATAAATCATAATGAATTTTGTAGATTTGAATAGATTTCCAGCAATTTCATAAGAATCTCAACAAATACTGTAAAATTTTAAAAGATTTGGTTATAAGATTTCATTAAATTTCATTTGTGAACACCTAAATTTTAATGAATTTCAACCACACATTCTTCAATAAAATAATATTTTCCATTACATCAATAACTTTTTCTTCCTTTTCAACCACACATTCTCCATCAATCTACTATTTCAGAATACATTCTTCCAAAATAATGTGGCTCAAACACACCCTTAGTGTTTTGACATATTCTTTTTTAAGATTCTGATTTAAACTCTAATGCATATAAATATTTTGTATATATACTTGCTTTAATATTGCAGTTTACTGAGTGTAAACAAATCTTGTGAATTTTTTATCATATTAATAAAAGGAAACTTGCCTATTATTTGAATGTTTGTCCTGTTATTTTTGTGATTAGTTCATAACTATTGATCTGTGTGATATTTGACACATTCTTAATAAAAATCTTTCTTTTTTTTTTTAAATCACTACACTTAAGTACAATATGACAATTAAGATCGATATAGATTTTATTTTTTTAATATATCTCTCTAAATCTTAATTTTTGCAAGTATTAGCGAACTTACCAAGATTCATATAAAGAAAAAAATAAAAATAAAGAAAATAGCAGTACAAGTTTGAGTCGTCGAGTTTAGCCTTGGATAAAACGATAATTGACTTTAGTTTAATTTGTTGGAAATTAAGTTTAAATTGTATTTAATTGTTTAAATAATAATTCATTAGTTTTTCTTTTCCAAATGATAAGTTTTTTAAATTTTTATTTTTATTTTTTTATGCATGAGTAAGGTTTAAGAAAAATCAGCCAGATTTTTCTGTTGACTGAAAGAAACTAAAAATCAAAATAATAAATATTTAAGAGGTAACTTGTATAGAAGACCCACCTCTAGTCAACTTGATAAATACCAGTTAGATTAAACTCTTGAATTAAAATCAAAAGGCTACAATTATTTGAAAATCATAAGTTAATTTGTTTCATTTTTAAATGTGAAACAATACAACTCAACTCTCAACATATGGCTAATTTGTCATTTTCATTAATCAGTGAACAAAAATAACGAGGACATAATTTTTGTAGGTTGGATTATATTAAAATTGCAATAAAAGTTCTTAAATTTTGTTTATTGTCATATTTATGCTCCCAATTTTATCGTTATATTTTTATTCTTGATATTTCATTTGTTAGCATATCTTGTCCATGGTCACGATTCCGTTCAAAAAATTCGTTACAAGGACATACAAAGATTTATTCGCCCTTTATATTTTTAATAAATAAAAAATGTAAAAGTTCGACAAAATATCTGCTCATCATTTTTAAAGCAAATGTAACAAAATTTTTTTGGCAGAAATCATCGTCAAAATAAAACGTGCTATTTAATTGAATATTAAAGATAAAAATACAATGAAAATATTTGCACCATAAGTGAACAATGATCAATTATTGAGAACTTTTTTTATATATATAATTAATATATGGTGCAACTAAGAAAAGAAATTTATATTATGAATATAATCAGCCAAAATATATCAGCTTGGTTACATCCAAACAGGGACGGATTTAGTGGGGGCTGTAGCCCGATCAACCCCCAGCCCGTTAGTTTTTTTAGCTGTTAACTGACCTGTAATCTGGTCCTGGATCCGTTCCTGCATCCAAATATATACTTGCCCCTACGTTATCAGCCTTGTAAGTTCAACATTCCTATATAATGCGGACGCGCATCCAATTATGATAGTAGTATGTGACTAATCTTATCTTATATATACCCGTAAATGCACGAGTGATCGCGAGATACAATAGTAATGGTCTAGAAAAGATTGATATACATTAGTATGGTTGATACAACCAATATGATGTTGGAATTAATTGATTTATTCTGGTCATTAAATATGTTATTTAATGATGTGTGGGCCATTGTAATTAATTTGGGTGAATTAGAAAAGTCTTCAATATAGGCTCATATA
>CAIGRS010266157.1:0-21228 GCA_903798395.1 Fraxinus floribunda | reverse complement strand
AAATTGGGAAATGGGTGTTAAGAAGTCAAAGTTTGGGGAGATTTGCACTTTAAGTCCTAATACTTCCCATTGTGAATAAGTAAATCATCAACTTCCAATCTAATCTATTTAAATCCCTTTTTTATCTCCAATAAAAAATAAACCCCCAAAAATAATTTATTCCAATATAGTCCATGTTTGACCTTGACTTAACAATTCCACATTTGACTTTGACTAAAAAAAATTGAGTTGTAACACTTATTGTTATATTTTTAAATATTGAGGGCAATGTCTGTTATAAGTTTGGGTGCGAGCGTGCTTTTTTTAACTGCTTATATTGTTTTGCTTGCTTGTTTGTGTGTTAAAAATGAAAAACTCAGAAAAAAAATTAGAAAAATGAGTTCTTTTCGAATTTATTATTTATTTTGTATATTAGTGTGGGTCAGATAGCCTCGCTGGCTTTGATGCGTATGTTTGAAACCATGTTTTGAGTTATGAATTGCAGAAAATTTATAAGTTAGATTATGCTTGTCCATGTGAACCTTCATATTCTTTGCACACAAAATTTATATTTTGCATAAAGGAGTAATTTGACTCATATGATTGAATATGTTGAAAATAGTCGACCTTCGATGCTAAATAGAAACAACCACAACATTATACATCCATGAACCAATTTTAGTATAGTTGAGGGTGATTGAACCCTTGTAAGAACATATTGAGATAAATAGGGATTCCGGTGTGCAAAATCTTGTGCGAATTATCTGATGTCAATATGATGAAAATTAGGTGCAAATCTTAAGCTAGATGTCTATTTTTGAAATGAGTTTTTGATGAAAGGCACTGCAATAATCATTATATAAAAAAGGAAAAAACTACCATGATTCATGAGTGAAAGCTACTTTATAAAAGATCTCAATGAAGACAACTAATTGAAAATCTTAAAAAGAAAAACTCAAAAAAGGATCGAGTTAGCGCATGAAACAAGATTCGTACATCAAATATGAAAAAAAAAAATAGGAACATGAAATAGAAGACACACTGCATGCATTGATTAAATTTAGTCAAAATACAAGAAATCCTTATTTGTTGAAATGTTAAATTACAATTAGTGAAATCTATCTAAATTTGAGAAGGTGAGGATTATCATATAACTTTAAACTTAGATCACGTCTTGGGAGAAGAGTTAAAAGAACAAGTTTGGAAGTTTGTAACTTGCAAGACGAAAGGATATATTAACCATTGAGGGTCGGGATTTGATTCAATTTATGTATTTATGGTGTTCTACATGAGTCTACACACACCAGCTTGCACTGAATAAATAGAAATTGAGTTCAGCAATGTGATTTTAAAGTTGTTCATAAGTTTGACGCAGAGATTCCAATCCTGAGACTAACGGCAAGTTATATCCAAATTTTGTTAAATTTTGCTTTTAAGTTAGGCTATATTTTGTTTGATGGCAAACAAATGTTTAACTTTGAGGTGTTCGATAAGTATATTTTGTATACTTATGTAGGCCGTTAAATCAAAATTATTGCTTCATTTTGTGTAATTGTATTAATTAGGTAAAATTCGATGCAAAAAGGTGAAATTGAAGAAAATGAATGAAATATGAGCAATAAATGAGAAATTTCAAATTTCGGACATCAAAATGCAAACTTTCAAAAATTCATTCGAACCACATATTGATGATTGAAAATTGAAAACTAATGATTGAAATTGTACAAAAAAAGACCAAATCATACCCTCAAAGAAAGTTTAGGGACCAATTGCTCGTAACCCATGCA
This sequence comes from Fraxinus floribunda, assembly GCA_903798395.1. Classification (NCBI taxonomy): domain Eukaryota; kingdom Viridiplantae; phylum Streptophyta; class Magnoliopsida; order Lamiales; family Oleaceae; genus Fraxinus; species Fraxinus floribunda. The sequence continues at coordinate 19,462 of CAIGRS010266157.1, read as the reverse complement.
CACACATGGGCCGGCACAAAGGTCCCTTCGACAGAACCAGCTCAACTGCATGAGCCATGGGGCAGGGACTAGACCTATGCGCACGCATGTGTTAAATTGTGGATAGACGGGCCGATTTTCTTATTTTATTGCAACTCTTTATGGTAACAAAGTTTGGCCACTATACTGGGGTAGACCCACATGTGGTCATGTGGGGTCAAGTGACCCCATAAAAATTTTGGGATTGTTTTATATAAAAATTGTGTAATTATGCTATATGATCGAGTGCTTAATGCATTACTTTGTATATGAATTCGGAATAAAAATATGATCAAGTCGTGCTTAGGATATGTTTAATTTACCTTCAAAGAGACAGATAATAATGGATTATCGATTGTCATAAATACATAAATCACACTAAATTACAATGGTCAAGAATTGAAAACAGAAAAACAATAGGTGGAATTGGAAGTCCAATACATTCATCTCATATATTAATTCAAACCAAAACATTTACATAATCCATAGTTTCGTCTCAATCTTCATGAATTTATTCAAAATCATTACACGACATGACGTATCTTTTACAATTTAAATTCAAATTGGCAAAAGTTTAGTTAGAAGTGCAAAGGCAAATCACATTTGTTTTAACCAGATTTTGTTATGTCGAACCAACCCAAACTGATCTCTCTTTTTTTCTCTCTTCAAAACACTAACCCCTGTTTGGTATACATTAATTTTCATTTTCATTCATCTACTTATTTTCAAACACACATTCTTCAATAAAATAATATTTTTCATTACATCAATAACTGTTCTTTCTTTTTCAACTGAATTATTCTTCCTTGTCGAAGAATTTTAACGGGGGCCTTACAGGCTCCTCACAAGGGGCCGGGCCCCACATGTATTAAAAAAATAATAATAACATGCGGACCCCATCATATGTGTGTTGTCTGTACACCTTCTGTAAAAAAAATTCTGTACACCAAGGGAGGTGGTTTTCAATCACACATTCTCCATCAATCTACTATTCCAAAATACATTCTTCTAAAATAAGGTGGCTCAAACACACCCTAACTAATAATTAAAATAGAAAAACTAAAAAAGAAATCTAAATGCTATTTTGGAATGTCACTTGGCAAAGTATAACTGCATTTTGTGCGTTTGAGAGAGAGAGATTAGAACCATGAAGTTCATCCAAAATTATTGGCAAGGAGCCAAAGATAATGGAGAAATTAAAGGAAGACCGCAATAAGAAAACCTCCCTCGGTGACGCTGATTGCTGGAAATGCCCAAAAATTCCAACTCCTTCCCTTATGTATAAGAATGTTCCTCTTTTTAACACTAGAAATATCACTTGTTAGAGATAGGAAATTGTCAAAAATGGCTAGGCTAAATCTCTTGTTTTTTACACTAATATCATGCCTTTCAACACTGTCAATGGTCCATTCTGAGGACCCTTATTTGTTTTTCACATGGAACATTACTTATGGCAATCTCTCTCCCTTGGGAACAGCTGCACCAGTCATTCTCATTAATGGTCAATTTCCGGGGCCAGAAATCAACTGCACTTCAAACAATAACATTGTTATCAATGTGTTTAATCACCTCGATGAGCCATTTCTTTTCACCTGGAATGGGATTCAGCAGAGGAAGAATTCTTGGCAAGAAGGGACTCTGGGCACGACTTGTCCAATCCCACCCGGTGCAAATTTTACGTACCATTTCCAGGTCAAAGATCAGATAGGTAGCTACTTTTACTACCCCACCACCTCTATGCACCGTGGTGCAGGTGGCTATGGAATGCTCAAGGTCCATAGTCGGGATCTTATCCCCGTGCCATTCGATAGACCAGAGGCTGAATACGCTGTTTTAGCGGGTGATTGGTACAGAAAGGACCATGCTACCTTAAAGAGGTTGTTAGACAGCGGGAGGACTCTTGGTAGGCCGGACGGTGTTATCATCAATGGTAAGCAAGGGAAGGGGGATGGAACAGATACGCCTATGTTCACTATGATCCCTGGAAAGACTTACAGATATAGAGTCTGTAATGTCGGGATGAAAAACTCCATCAATGTCAGAATTCAAGGCCACCCATTGAAACTGGTAGAGATCGAGGGGTCCCACACTGTTCAGAATGTGTATGATTCCCTTGATGTGCATTTGGGACAGTGCTATTCATTCCTGGTGACTGCTAATCAAAAACCAAAGGACTATTACTTTGTGGTTTCTACACGGTTCACCAAAAACGTCCTCAGCACCACTGCCACCATCCGATATGAAGGTGGCAATGGCCCTGCCTCCTCTGCATTGCCCGAGGCACCGGTCGGGTGGGCCTGGTCCCTCAATCAGTTCCGTTCCTTCCGCTGGAACCTGACAGCAAGTGCAGCCAGGCCTAATCCTCAGGGCTCCTACCACTATGGACGGATTAACATTACGCGCACAATCAAGTTGGTCAATTCAGTTGGCACTGCTGATGGCAAGCTTCGATATGCTGTCAATGGCATATCGCACAAAGATCCAGAAACTCCATTGAAGCTGGCTGAATTCTTTGGGGTTGCAGACAAAGTGTTCACATATGACACTATTGTGGATGAACCACCTGCAAAAACAAGTGATAAGATCACAGTTGCACCCATTGTGCTCAACGTCACTTTCCGCAACTTCGTTGAGATCATATTCGAGAATCATGAGAAGAGTGTCCAATCATGGCATTTGGCTGGATATTCCTTCTTCGCTGTAGCGTAAGCAAATTTCATTACAGCATTCAATTTCTTCAGATTAACCTCATCATATATGCATTTCTAAGTAGAAATTAATGTGAACATTTGCTACTACAGAGCACTAACTCATGAAAACATGAGGCAATCTAAGGGCTCTTACATTAAAATTTCAAAATGAAAGAATTTTCTTTTTCTTCCCTTATAGTTTCACATATGATCCTACACTAGAGCCATGTTTGATATGCAAAACTAGACAAGACTAGACAATACAATGACATGAATTAAGCTCGTTTTTCTTCATTAGTACTTCCAGTGTTGTCCAATCCACCTTATCACATGCACACACATGAACATAAACACTAACGCAATGCATGGATGCAACAGGATTGAACCAGGCAGATGGACACCAGATAAGAGGAAGAATTATAATCTGTTGGATGCAATAAGTAGGAACACAATCCATGTATATCCAAAGAGCTGGGCAGCCATTATGACTACACTAGACAATGCTGGAATGTGGAGCTTAAGATCACTGACTCTTGAAAGGCAGTATCTGGGGCAGCAGCTATACATCAGTGTACTCTCCCCAGAGCGCTCTCTTCGTGATGAATACGACCTTCCTGACAATACTCCATTGTGCGGAATTGTCAAGGGTTTGCCTATGCCAAAACCCTACACTACATGATTCAGCTTTTGAAGTTGCGTAAAGTACTTACAGACTTAAAGCGAAATCATTAACGGAGGGCATATTCATGCCTGTTGGAGAAGGAAAGAAAGAGAGAGAAAAGAGAGGAAAAGAGAAGGAAGAAGAGAAGAAGATTATCTGCCAATGAGATTTTGCACAGCCACGGTTTTTGGTTAACGGTAGATTGTGTTTTTAGTTTTTTAAGTTAAGTATTATGTAATTTATTTTCAAGTCCATTGAATCAAAATAAATACAAATGGTTTCAATGTGTAACGTGTGAGGTATATATGCTCCTCTATCATCTTAGTTGTACTAGTAAATGTAGTTCATGGAACATAAGAATAATTTGTGATTTACAATTTAAGGTACAATAAGCGTATGCACGATAAACAATTCGTTAACTTCAGATGGATCGTGAGACAAAAAGCAATCGACTTCAACTCAGAACCACGTGAAAATTGTGGGATAACATATTTCCCACATTTTTTAAATTATGGATTAAGTTATCTTGGAAATACTTGTTCAGCATATTCATCAAGTGAATAGGCTAACTCGAATCCTAATATATTATTCGACTTGGGGTTGTGTTAAAGCTATCATGAACCTAATACCTCTACTCAATTGAGCGGAGTTACCTTGTTCAATATATTTCCTAAATGAGCAAACATACATGACCCTCAGTACCTCTCTACTAAACTAGGAGTCACCTTCGTTAGCTCATATTCCAAGTGAATAAGCTTACTCCTCTTCAAGACCATAAATCTCAACTTTAGTACGTAATGTGATTCAAGAAAGTTCACAGATGTGAAGATCTATAAAGTTTGACTAATTGAATGGCACATTTCAACTAGATAAGCAAACATTCCAACTATCACAGTAGTTTATTAAAAACTCACAAAAACTTTATACCTGGAATATTTTCCCTTTCAAGCTGAACTTCAGATAAGTGAATTCTCAGTATTTATTAGGGGCTATTGAACACAGTATCTTTCTCTAGCCAAATAATTGTAATTTGCTCTATCTTGATAAGTAAGATAAGTATAATCAATGTGTAGAGAATTGGACAGGGGAATGAAGCAAAGGACTGGGCAATTGATGCACTGGATTTTACTCTTCTGTTTACATATCATTACAGGAATTATGGTACATTTGTATGCACATGTTATGGAAAGTGAGAACTCAACAGATATTGCATCTCAACTATCTTTTTCTTCTTAATAACATAATGTTGCAGGATAAGCATATGGAAAGACCGTATCAGTTAACTAGGAACGGGCAGAGGAAACTTCGTCGTTCTGACCTAAAACTGTTTTCACCTCTGGAATGTTCAGCGATGAACCTACTTGGACTGTTGGCTCCAAAGTTGGAATGATAGGAGGTTTTCTCCTTCTTGTAACTGTCATATTCAAACCCTTGGTTGTGTGAATTGTTGCTCCTGTAGTCATTTCAACCTGTAAAGCAGTTGTTATACATTAGAGAACTGTCATTCTTAAGGTAAATGAATCCAGAACCCTGGATCTCAAGAGTTAAATTAGAACTTTGGAGCCTAATTCATTCGAAGTCTTTAGGTTCTATAGAACTAGGATAAAATATATAGAATACCCTTTTAATCATTGCAGAAACAAGAATGAGATGGGAAAAAATGAACCCCACCTATAAGTGAGAGTGCATGTTGAAGACAAGATTTATATGATTTACATGGTCATCTCTAATAGATTGAAGTGACCAAATAGCATCTTGTTGTCCCAAAGGATAATTGTAGGTATGATTGAAAAGTGTGTTTGATGCTCTTAATCGTCTTATAAACTTTATTTATATTTATGTGAGCGAATTTCTACTTAATTTAATGTAAATGTTGTCATCGTATGTAAAACCCGGACTTGGAAGTAGTTGGAGCAACAGACTAAAAGTTGCAGGGGTGAATGCAGTTTGGAAACGCAGTCCACCCATTGGTTGTTTGCCATGGTTAGAGTGCAGTTTGATGACCACGGTTTATCAACATGGCGTGGGATTTGCCGCGACCCAACTGGAATTTTATGTTTATTATACACATTTAATCAGTGGGTAATTTGGTCTTCTTGAAAGACAACATTCAAGGCGGTTTGGCTACTATATGAAGACATATTTTAGTTCAAATTTAAAGGGAGATAATAGAGGATCAAAGGAGAACATACAAGAGAATAGAGGACTTCTACAAGAAGGCGGCGAATTCTTGGTACAAGATTTCATCTTTTTTTTCCCCCTTTTAAACATAGTGGAGTACTCCAATACCTTTTTGTATTTTTCTTCCTTTGTGATGTGTAACTAAACCATTAGTTGAGACGAACCATGTAACCTAAATTTGATTCTTTGATTTCATATCTCAAGATTTGCATAGTTAATTGATTTATGTATTGATTTTACTTCTTTTCTTCGTGTTGGAATTACTTGACCATAATTCATGATTTGTAGGTTGTAACAAGTCGAGAGGTGAGTAATAAATTTAGAGCATATGGTAAAATCCAACAATTGAGTAAAAGATAGAGATATACTTTTATTATTGTTGCAGCATTGAGTTGAGTTTCCTATATGATTAAATGTGTTTAGTTGAGGTTTATTCGGATTAACATAAAGATATAGAAAATTGACTCAACAAGATAGGATTGTTTTGAACTTGAGAGAGGTAAATTAATTTTATTAGTGAATTCTACCAAGTACAACTTTAGAAATAGAACTTGAAAGGCGAGATTTAAGGGAATAACTACGGTAAATTAAGAGTTTCAATGATTTAACCATCAGATTTGATCGTTTAATTGCTTTTATTTTCCTAAAATAATATTAGTTTAATCAAAACTTTGCTTGATATCTTGTTTTCGTCAAATAAGAGGTATGGTTATTTAAATCAATATTTTGAAAATTAGTCTCCATGGAATGATAATCCGGACTCTTTAGGTCTACTTTACTACTTGCTTAATTGATATCGTGCACTTACGATTATCACACAACAATGATTATTAATAAGGAATGACTTGAATAGGGTGTCAAGGGGAAGGATTTCTTTTTTTTTTTTTTTTAAATACAGCATTAGAAGTGCTACATGGATCTATTTGATCAAGAGATGCCTACAAGTTCAAATGAAGTCTACAAAATGGACCATCTATGCATTGTAGTACTGAGTGTCAGGTTTGGTCTTTTAAAAGATAAAATGTCTATATGATGATGATAGTGTAAATCAGTATGCATGTATGAGTTTATTACAACAGATGAAATAAGATACAAAAATATATTCCAACAAGTAGAGATGTCACACCAATTTTGAGGATGAATTAAAAAGAACATTGACTTAGATTGATAGGGGCAAATCTCAAGGGTGTAGATTTAAAGAAGCTCTCGCTTAGAAGAGCGATGTGATCCCGTAAAATAGTTTAAAAGAGGGACAGGTAAATCCAGTAAAACTAAAATGTCTTACTTTGGTCGCAAAGATTTGATTTCATTGGATGCTTTGCTAGATATAGACATGGATTGATTGGAGTTGTGAAAAATAACTCGTATAGTTGACCTCAAATTAAATGAGAAGAAAACTTAGTTTATTGCTGTTGAATCTGTGTAGTTGAGGGTTTTATATTGTTAACTAATTAGTCATGAAAATAACATTAATCCTCCGTTTGGCCCCCATTATTTGAGATTTTAATTTTTGGAATAATTTTTTTTTAGAATGGGTGGTTGAAAAAGAAGGAAAAGTTTTCTATTTACATATAATATTATTATATTGAAGAAATGTGGTTGAAAAGAAGAGAGAAAAAAATGTATTAAAATTTTAATGGGGGCCAAACGGGGCCTAACATTAACCAGTTGCTTACAGGAGGTGCTCCGAGGGCCATTTGGAAGTCAAATCTACGAACAAGCATTGCCACTGCTCCGACTGTCTGAAAATTAGAAAAGAACAGATTGGCATTTCATGTAACAAATAGATAGCTATTTTCACCTGACCCAAACACATTTTCGATATCAGTAGAGTATATCAGCACTTGGACAAATAATTATAAAAATTCCATCTAAAATATTTACCTCGAATGTAGCAAACATGTCTCCAATACATTTTCTTGGTCCTCCACCGAAAGGAAGGTAACTGTAACAGCAAGATTAATGTAGAGTACTTTGTGAGCTTATACAGCAATGGGGAGAAAATGATTGCCACAACACATAGCTATCAGAAGGAAAATAACATTAAGTAAACAGAAGTTGAGTCCTTGTGTTTTGGCAAGTTGCAAATCTGTTCCTAGAGTGTTTCAGACACTGTAACTGCAGGTTTATTATATTAACTGGAGTGCTCTACACTTTAGAGCAAATGGAATAGAGGAATTAACTATTATGAGCCAAATTTAAGGCTGTTTACTAGCACCTTAAATGCATACATCCACATATGCAACAAAAATTACCAAAGAATATTTGATTCCAGATCAAAGATATACATCAAGAACTAAAGCTGGAAGTGACTCTCAGCGGTTTTCCCAAAAGAGGATTTGATAATTCTTTAACTAATGTTAGAATACCAGTAAGATTACTATAGTTTTTGGTTTATTGTCTGTAGTTGACTATGATCTCAAAGGACATATATAAATCACTGATATTAGATGTTTTAGTTATAACAGTCACTATTTATGTCTAGAACTAAATATCTAGAAAACGAATGGGTAATTTAAGTGAATTACAAGATATATTAAATCTTCCCTCTTAACAACTTTCTTACGAAGGAGGGCTACTTTACGTAATTGGTTGTATATTAGCTCATGCCTTAAAGATATGGTGTAATAGTTTCAAGTGCAACGTTAGGAATTGAAGTTAGTATCCGTTTTTCCAGAAGTGAGGGGAAATATTGAATGTGATTCCACTCCAGTAACTGGAAATTTAGAATATAAGACCTGAAATTCTGGTTTGTCTCATTTGGATTAGGTCCATCAAGAGGCCATCTTTCAGGATTGAATTTGTCAGGGTCTTCCCAATGGTTAGGACTTCGATGCAGATTCCACACAGAGATAAAAATATCTTCACCCCTGCCAAAACGAAACAATAACTGTGAAGAGGTTTATTTATCTTAATAAGCTTGAAAACATTACAAAGAAGCAAGAAAATAAGACAGCTATATCCAGCAACAACTTATCACTTGTCCATTGGATGGTTCAATTCCTTTTTAATCAGTTGCAGATGAATGTCACTTCCAAAGAAGCTAATTATTCATCTCTCAATTTAAATCTAATTAAAAAAACAGTTGCATCAGATAAGAGCCATCTCTAGAGTAAGAAGTATAAGCTAATGATATATTCCCTATCAGGCACCATTTATGCCCTCTAATTTCTGAGTAGATCCAGTTTGAAGAGCCAACTGTGGTATAACCTAGATGACTTGTGTCTTCCTGAATAACTTACGAAAAGTGACTATTACAGTGAATACGAAAGTTTTCTTGTCCAAGAAACAAGTACAATTCTTGAATTCAAATTTCCTAATAATCGTCAGACTGACTAAACATTAACAGTTCATAGAATAAACGTGAGATAATACCGAATTTTTCTATCTAAGCAGGGATTTGATAATGACTTTTTGATCAACCGAACCTTTTGGAAAGCCTAAGCATTACTGATACTGCATTAAGAAGTAACCTTGAACCCTTGCCATTTTCTAATTATATTTCTTCCAGCATTTCTATTCATTTTGGAAACCTGAGCAGAGAGTCCTTACCTTTATTAATCTATTTTGAACGTCAGTCAGTTAGGCAGCTCTTAAGGTTTTATATTCGGTGGAAAGTAAATCCCTATTTTCTTCTAAACACAATGTCAAAGAAATCCACTGAATATTCCTTCTCCGTTTCCCACCTGACACAGCTCAACACGCAGTCTACTTTTATTAAATATTCATCAGCGTCTCACTAATCATATTTACTGGTCATTGTAAAAAATTTCAGCCATATCAGGCCAGCGGAGAAACAGAAGAAAAACTTGCCGCCTGTCTTGAATCTTCACATGGCTGCTAAAGCATGTTAAGCTTCTTATGGCCCAGAGGAAACCAAATGACTCAATGTTTCTGGCAGGCCTGGCATCCTTTAATCTATTTTATGAAATTGGACAAGAAGGTTGGCCAGTAATTACTGGAAATCCCGGGGAAAAGCACTGTTCTGAATATGGATGCTCAAACTCTAAGACGAAGTATTTTAAAACAATTTAGCGGAATCACAAGTTTTCATTCTTTAACAGGTATAATACGGAGAGCTTCACAAACTAATATCATTATCACTCTGAAAATATTTATTTTATTTGTGCTCTGTTTAAACACAAATTTGTCTTGCATCCACGTTCAAGATTGAACTAGACATGCATAAACAAGAAGAAAAAATTTGACCATTGTCCTGACAGGTCATTATTCTACTACAGCGAGGTTATATCCAACTTAATTGGCAAACCACAATATATATTTACGGTTTTAAGTTTTATATGATAAACAAAGAGAAGGAAAAAAAAGTACTTATCATTAGTATTTCTGTGTGTTTGAAGCATGGGCACAATTTTATCATACATCAAACAGTTCGACAGATATATGCATGCGTAAGTTAAATGTCATGACTGTTTTTGTCTATTTTGACTTTAACCTTTTAATAGGGTACTCTCCAAGTAAGTCATCCTCCATAGAACGGCGAATTAGAACAGGTGGCTGCGGATAGAGTCTCAAAGACTGTAAAGCGGGAAAACAATAAGTTAACCATAAAGATGTTAGACCTGCGGAATTTACAGGAAAAGTTCTCTTTAGATTGCAGAGTTACTTTTTTCTTACTTCATTAATTACTCGAGTTGTATATTTGAGCTTCTTCATGTCTTCAATGGTTGGAAACCGATCGCCTAGAACTAAATCAACCTAAAATAGTAGTTTAACAACAAGGTAGTAATTACCTTTTATCACATCCAGATAAAGAATAACGTATCAACATTATGGAAATGAAAATAGCTTCAACCCACCTCATTTTGAAGCTTGGACATGACACTAGGTTCCTGCAAGTTGATAGAACAAAACAGAAAGCAATATCCTTAGGCCAAACTTGAAAATGTAATACATGCCAAAAGCATCACATACATGCACATACATTAATGAATATGCAAGTAGACAGAGACAATAAGTATATTAATGAATGGACGGATGGATGAATAAATATATGTCCATACAGAAAGATTCCACTGTGTCAGGCCTGGCTCCTGATAAACCTACTTTTTATGGACTATTGCCAACATAAATCATTAAAAGATAGGTCTAGTAGTTAACATTACATAGTTAATAATATTATTACAGATATTCTATGCGTTCGTTTCAAGGGAAGTTTCATCAATTATATATAGAAGTATGTAAAAGCTTAGGTCCAGATTTTTCAAAAAATACCTTCACAAGAAGATAAAAGGTCCATGTCAGCACTGCAGCAGATGTTTCATGTCCAGCTATAAGCATTGTCATCAGATCATCACGGAGTTGTTTGCTTGAGACCTACAAATTTCAGCATGAGCACCTTTCCAGCAAATTCATTTCACAATAACTGATATCCAAAAGATATAATTGATTCCATACATCGTCCCCAGATGCTAACAGGAAATGGAGAATACTAGGATCTTGTTCATTCACGTATTCCTCATGAAAATTCAGCTCTTCCTCATCTACCATTCTCTGCAAAGTAATAAGAAGAATAGCTATAAACAAATTTAACAGACCTGACAAAGCGAGCATATTGTATACAAACTGGCAGAAGAAAAATGTATGCTCCCCACCCCCCTTTTCCCAGCAAAAATAATAAGGTTAAAAAGAAAAAGGGCACTATACCAAATCACTGTAGGTGAATGTCGGCTTTTAAATAGAATTACGGTTTACTCATTGAAGCTTATCTAAGGTGTATATTACTTTCTAAATTCTTCATTTTCAAGTTGTTGAATAATCATCCTGGAGGTTTGTTGTCACTTATTCTGTATTATATCATCACGTCATTCCAACTTTTTCTTCCTAATTCCCCTTCACAATATCAACGAACAACAATTCACGCGATACAGCCCGCAAAATATAAAATTTTCACCTTGCAGATTGCAATCAGATCGTCTAGTGTATCGTTAATCAGCTTCAGGGCCGCATTCACTTTTTTTAGCTTTGGTGAAATATCTTTCCATATAGGAATCTCCCAAAATGGGATTGGTGCAACACTCCGGTCTTCTGCTTCTCGTAACACAGTATACACAGCCTGATCTAGCCAAAAATCATAGAAAAATGCAAGTTGCCAAGCATTAGAGCTTCTTGAAGAATCATGATGAATGAATGGTACTCAAGCAGTCATTAGTTTAAAAACTGGAAAAGATAAAAAGTCAAAGGTGGTACCTCTACTATTCCAGTATCAACTTTTAAAGAATCAAAATCATAATTAAATACTGCTTTCCCAATTATATCCAATGTCAAGCGCGAGAAAAGGGACTCCATCTCCACATCCTCACCATGAGATGCAGCATCGTCAAGCTTTTTACACAGCCTATCTGTTGATTCTCCAAAAAGGCTTATCATTGCCGACACAAACTACAGTATGCAAATTAGCAGAGATGTCAGTAACAGAAGAAGATGGATGTTGATTGGCTGGTCAAGCATTTTAAGTTTAGCTTTCTCTCTCAAAGACAAAGATTGTAGTCCAAGTAAGAAAACTGAAAATGAAATCAGAAACATGAATGAAATCTTGCAACGGTCGAAATAGTACCTTTTGATGCAATGCTGGGACTACAGCCCGTCGCCTACGCCGCCAAATTTCTCCATCAGCAGGAATAAGCCCCTTCCCCATAACAAAATCCAAAATTTCAGCTAAAATACCCTGTCACAGTTTAAAGCAATTAACTCTACTATTACAATTGTGCAGATGAAATCAACTGACATTGTTCTTGATCACGAAACATAGTCGATAATAGGAAGAAGGCAGGAAAAATATTCTTCCCCCATTTGGTTTACCTTTGAAAAAGCTTTTGGATTGTCCTTCAATATATGTTTTGCGATTGAAGGATCTGAAACAATTAAAAAGGACTGCAGGACAGCACAAGAATGATTAGTCAAACTGAACATCATAAAGAAAGGGGAAACAAAGTGAAAGAAAACGAACCTTAGGACCAAATGTTAACCTAAATATTCCACCATAAGTTAGGTAAAGCTCATACAGGGCTAGGAAGAAAGCTTCATTCTGAAGGGCACTAATTGATCCTTTTGCCTCTGGAATTCTCGGATAATCCTCAAGGCTGCCCGTCCATTTGAGTAAGGATTCAAAAACCACTTCAGGAATGCCCAATTTTAACAGGTTATTTCTCAGTTGCGATGGAAAGCTATCAGCCACAACAAAAGATGCCAGTAACCACGAAGAAAATGATTCAGCACATCAAAATATTTTAACATTCATTATTAAATTGACAAATTATTTATCCAGATCAGAACATAAATATTGACTACATAGAGGACAATTGTAGTCATCCTTTCCACTATCAGTAACAAAGACAGTCACCCATAAATCTCATCAATGCCGATTTTATTAATTTCTAATAACTAAAACTTGAAAAAACACAATGATAGTTTCCATGACCTGTTATAAAAGTATTTTTATAATTACATGGTTTAAATTACAAATAGATAAAAATGAGTGATAGATAAGTGGGTACTACTTATGGAATCCTCGAAATGTGTGGATGAAGAGTGACTTGAGTGTTTATAAGCAGTTTACAAACATGATCCAAACATAGGGTAAGAGGGAAAGTAAATTGACTTTATGTCAATGAAATATTTTACATTAATTAACTAAATACACAAAAATAATACTATATAACGACTCATAAATTAATAAACAGCATTCAGAGAGGTGGTAATTCTTTATGCAAGTTATTATATGTATCAACTAATGAAGAACCGATAATTGACTAAAAGCATGTCTGGGAAGTATTTATAAATGATTAAAATTATAAATAAATATAAATGAGTAGTGAATAAGTGGGTACTACTTGTGGATTCCTCTAAATGTTTGGATAAAAGTATCTTGAGTGTTTATAAACATATGTCTAACATACGCTAAGAGTGAATGATATATATGTGTAGAATGGAGAACTATAGTAACCTAATACCTTGTAGTATTCGGTGCCAATCCTGGTCTTCCTAACATGGACCAAATAACACAATGTGCTACTTACACTATCTTCAGAACAAAAATTTCCTGCGTACCTCAATGGAAATTATAATACTCTCATTTGGTAAAAATTTCTATCATTTAGTTTATTCTTTTCATTGTAGAGGTCCAGTTTCACAACTTTCAATCAATAGTAGCATAAAAAGTTGTACCTTCCCCTTATACCAAAGCCCAAAAGACAAATTGAAGTCAAGTACACTGCATAAACTATTTGTTCTTCTATTTTTATAGAATGCAACCAATAAACCATAAGGTACAATACTAAAACGTAGTACTCTATGCTTTTCAATAATTGTACCTTCCTCTGTTCCTCTCTATACCAGTTATCCCTGTATTAGCTCAGTTCAACAGAATTGCGACAAAGCTACATACGATAAGGTGCCATTTCGAACGTGGATATGCAGAATGTACCTCGATTTTTTGACAGTGAATTTACCAGAGGCAATACCGGCCGACAGCTCAGCCCGGCGTTTCTCTTCCAAAAGCTTCTCCACACTCTGTACGCCGTCGTCCAGAGACTCACCACCTGGTCCTCTCCCATTACTCGAACTCAAGCAACTTACCACACAACGCCCTGCACATACACAAACCAAACAACAAATAAAGCACATATACACAATATGTACACTTTTTTCGTCTATATAAGTTATACCATTTGTTTTTGAACGAATTATGGGTTTAAATTGTTTGCTTTGGAATTTAGTTTGAAGGATCTGATCTGGAAAATGAAGGTAATGAAGATTGGCAGCCATTGATTTCTTTAGAGAGAGAGGTGATGATAATGTGGGAAGCAACTAGTGAGAGAGAATTTTTAGTGCCAGAAAGGAGTGTTGCACAACAAAGCCATTCTAAGTTCACCAGAATTGCACCAGAACTCTCACATGGAGGTGGATCCCACTAATGAATAAAATGTGGTAAAAAATGGCGGCCCTCGCACAATGTGCAGTAAGTTTTGTACCTCAGAGAGAATTTTTAGTACCAGAGAAAGGAGTGTTGCACAATGTGCAGTACGTTTTGTACCTTGATCTGTTAGACTTAGAGACTGAATTGATCCGGCATTAGTTGTATCCGATGCATAACTGCTAACGGACAAGAGGAGGAATCTTTCGCGGGCACGACCTTTATAGAAAGATACTCTAATCTCATGCCATTTGAATTAAAAAAAAAAGGAGTATCAATTATTTATTTATCTTTCGTCCCTTTCGGAAGTAGAGTAAATGGCCGGCAATACTCAGATGATTCCTTTGAAAATATATATTCGAGAAATTTTCTTCACCAATTATAACATGTCAAAAGAAAAATTATTGTAACGGCTCCATAGAGACCTACGTGTCAGGAAACTGATTCTCACCGATGCCACGTGGCAGACGAGGTGAATTCGTATGGGACGAAGTGTCGGCGAGCTGATTACCTTATACCGAACCAAAGCACATGTTGACAAAAGAAGAATCGATCTCATCTGCAACCCGCAGCGGATGCAAGGGCCTGCACTCCGCATTGTCTACTTCGCGAACCTGCAACACCTCGCTTCCGTTGATATCTATTGTATAAAGAACTTTCCAAAGTCAAATCCCTGACTGATTGATAGGACGTATGGCAGAGTACAAACGGTCAACTCAACTGCCTTTGTCAAAACATTTAATGTCAGCCAACCTAAGGATTGACGGGCTGACATCTAGGATGGGACGACCCCCTTTGAGGATTTAACAACACGTTTTCATCCAACGATTCTCCTCTTCTCATCATTAGTATAAATACCCTCACTCTATGCAGGAAAAGGGGATTGGACTCCATTTCACTAAATTGGTAACCTTAGGCATCATAATCTTATCCCTCTTAGAAATGTACATTTTATCATTTACTCCCTTTCTCAACCACATCCCGGCGATCGCTTAAAGCGCTAGTGACCACATTCCAGTTGATCTGAAAACTGACTTGACCGTCGGAGTGCTCGCGACAGCTTCCAACTCTACCAAAAAAGGCCATGAGTGACTAACGACGTGCTATCGTGTGCAGGGAATGAGCTGATGTGAAAACTTATCATGTTGGTCACATGTCGAAGCCATTTTCCGGGGTCAACAGATTAGCACCGACTGTGGGGAAAGCTTATTATAACCACGAGTCTTCCCACAAAAAAACTTGTTTGAGTATCCGATTGATGTCCTCCCTTGAGAAAGGAATTGATTCTTGAAAAAGAATTAGAAGTTGTACACTAAACTCTGTTCATGGAAAGAGACCCACCACTTCGGATCATGAGTTCTACCGATGAAGAGGCGAATCCAAGGAGAACAAGGGATATCTCTGAAGAAAAGATCATCTAGACTAATGTCACACACTAACGGCCTCAGCGCCGGTATCGAAAGGGTGGTCGAACTGCCACACGGCTCATAGTCGAGGTGACATGTATGGCCGCCAACATGAGGACCATAGCAGCCCAAAATGTAGCCATGCAAGAAATCCTCATGCAAGTGCAAGGCCAGGGTGGTTTCCAAGCTCCACCGAACCCTCAACAATCAGCTCATAGGCGAACCGAAGCGGAGTCTAGTAGGGAAACTCATTTGAGCTCCCAGGGAGAAGTCCCCATTGAAAGAGAAGTGGGAATGGATACTTCTAATTACATGGTTGGTCCGACTGATTGCGACCCTACCGGAGAGGACAACTTTCCTCCAGATTATGAAGGACAACCCCAAAGATCCACAAGCATTTTTGATCGGATCGAACAGATGCCTAGAAATAGGGATCAATCCCCTCATCAAACAACTTGTTAGCAGGAGCGTGCGTAGAGCCAAGAAGACCCTCCACCTAGAAATAGGCAAGAGAGGCAAAACTTGGTGGATTGGGAGAATCGGGATAGAACAACCCAGCCTCCACCTGGTCCAATAACAGATGGCAACGACTCCGATGGACCTTGTCGATCTTACGAGCTGGATAATGATGATGACAACCTCCCCTTCTCTAGAGAGTTCCGAGCTTTCCCGTGCCACATAACTTTGTCCATCTTAAGATTTTGAAGTATGAAAGGAAAGGTGACCCAAAGAAAAACCTCAACAAATATAAAACACAGATGAGCCTTAGAAGCACCTCTCCTGCCCTGAAATGCGCTCTGTTCCACTTAACACTCGGTGGAGTAACTGAAGTGTGGTAAGCAGGTTGGTACCACTTAGCATAAGGAGCTGGCCAAACCTGAAAAGGCCATTTTTAAATCAGTATCTATCAAGGAAAGAGGGACAAGCGCCAATTCAGCGCTTACAAGACATGAGACAAGCGGTAGGGGAGACCTTAAAAATTACCTCACCCGTTTCACTGATGAAATTACCTAATGTGAACAAGTGACAGATAAGGAGACACTCTCAGCTCTGAAGGGAGGACTGAATATGAATACTTTATTTTGGAGAGATGTTCGAAGCAAAAATCCATCAACCTATGACTAGCTGGTGGAAATGATGAAAGTTGAGATCGTCAATGAGGAAATGATTGACCACCGGAACATGACGGTGCAAGGACTTCCCCAACCTAGAGGCAGATCGATAGAGGCCTACATCTAATATAGGAAGCCTGCAATCGAAGTCTGCTTCTTCAGTTAGTCGAGCCTGAGATTCGAACCTGTGGGACACATCTTCAACTGCTTCCTTGGTCGCAGCTGCGATTGAAGTAGAGCTAGCGTGATTAGATTCACTGTTTGACTGTGCTTCTACAACCCACTCCCAGTTACCACATTTATTACTACAACATTTGAATAATCTTCTTTTATTAGCAGTCAGCTTTTCAACCTCAAAACACTTATGAAATCTATTCTTACATAATGGGCATTGTCGTTTAATCGGGTATTCATCGAATAAGTGCCCTTTGCCTCTACAACTATGGCAAATTCCGAAATTCTTCCCGACCATTCTAACATATAATTAAATCATAGAGAAACTGTCAAAATGTTTCCCATTGTAGCACGGATGATGCAATCGAGCAAACAAAAATGAAGTTGAAACTTATATCATTCTCACCAATTTAGATGCCACAAGTTAAAAAGCAAAATACAAAGCTAAAATTAGATTATAACAAGAAAAAATCCAAAAATACATAGCAATAGACTATGTGCTCATAAAGAAACTGTCAACATATTTACCATTGTGGCACAAATGATGCAATCAAGCAAACAAAAATGAAGCTGAAATTCATATCATTCTCACCAATTTAGATGCCAGCAAGTTAAAAACCAAAACCACTAAGCAAAATACAAAGCTAAAATTAGATTATAGCAAGAAAAAACCCAAAAATACAAAGAAATAGACTACGTGCTCAAATTAGCTTCCACCAATAAAAAACCCAAAAATGTATAGAAACCCAAAAATTTCGTTCCAACTAGTAAAACCCCAAAGATGTCAGTATAATTCTCACCAACATTTTAAAACTCCAAGTATAACCTCAAATTGGTGACTTGTACACAGTTTTCACATTGGAAGTAGCAACGCTACTAGTTTTACAAAATCGCAGGCATAAAAAATAGAGCAACAACCACAACATTTGCTTACTCTCAAGGGACGCGTTCTCTGACTTAGACTTCACAGAAGCCAGAAGTTTGTAGCTCACAAATTGTTCGTCGATCTACAAATTCAGACCAATCGTAATAGAGATGTTTTCAAAACCATTCTATGTTATACGGGTAAATAGATTGGGGTTCATTTCTTCTTCGACAGGGCGGCACATGTCGGAGGTTTTGAGGACTATTTGTCGGCAAAACGACAGCTTGTTTCTATGGTAAACGTTTTGGGAGAAAATGTGTGAGAAATGGGTTCATTCATCGTTTTGGGTTTTCATTTTATGTTTTTTGTTTTAACTTTAAAAAAAGCAATGTCATCATGTCAACAAGATTGTCAAGACCTTCTGTACGAGTAGCGCGGTCGTGTTGGAAATGATATACCAGTGTTATCAGATTGGTGCTTAAAAAATTACTTTTTCAACCATTACACTTTCCCACTTGTATAATATGACTAAACGTAAACCATGGGATATGCTAGTCCTCATTCTACGCGTCGAACTTTGCTTACGGTTTTAATACCATCTATAAAGGTTCCTCAATCTCTTCAAATAAACCAAAGGATATGCTAGTCTTTGTTTTTCGCGTCCAACTTTGCTTATGGTTTTAATACCATCGATAAAGGTTCCTCAACCGCTTCAATTATTTAAAGAGTTAAAAGTAGTTTCAAGATACTTTGTATTTTTTAAAAAAAATATTTTACAATTTAATGAGTTAATATATTTAAATACGCCAATAGTTTCTTTATTTTTAACATTTAATTTTATTACTCCCTAAATGTATTTATTATTTTTCCATATCTTCTATTTTCACCAACTTTACTCCAAAAGTATTATATTATTTTCCTCTAATTTCTTTGTACTTATTATCTAGTTGGGTAAAAATATAGAGCATTGAAAATTGGAATATTTTAAATGCATTTAATTATAGAGAGTAAGTTTGGCTATCCAAATTTGGAGAGTCAAACTCACTCTCTATTTTAAAATATTATTTTAAGATTCTTTTGAGGCATAATTTCAAAAGTTAACTCCCTAAAGTAGAGATCCTTTCACTTGTAAAAAGTCACCTGATGATGCTCTTATGAACATTGGATAAAGTTATTAATTTCAGGTAATATCCTCTATGTTTAAATTGAAGCATGTGAAATCATAAGATAGCACTACAGCTATATCACCTGAGAAGTAGTCAAATAAAAAAAAAAACTAACTTGATAGAGTTTAAAGTGTTGGATCTTGTTTTATCGCTAGCCAGACCAATTAACTCACACAAGCACACAATAAAGAAAATGTTTTTGAATTTTTCAAATTTTGTTATATATATATAAAGCAATAAAAGCACATAAAATA
>CAIGRS010266116.1:0-13339 GCA_903798395.1 Fraxinus floribunda | reverse complement strand
TTTTATTATTATTTTTTTTTTTTACGTTTTAACATTGTCTTGACCTTTTGTTTACAGTAAATGATCAAAATGGTCCAAATAATAAAAATAGTGCTATTATTATTTGGTTATAATACAAACTACAATGCTATTAGTATTTAAGTGATCATTTGGAATAACTTTTACCTTATTATTTGATTATAAAATAAATATTTTGAATTTACATTTTGTTTGTCGTTTTATTGTTGCCTTTTAAGTTAATAGATTAATTTTCGTAAAACTCTTATAAATGAAAAAAATAAAATTGAATGCAAACTACAATTAGCGGCTCAACTTCTAAAGTCAGAAATTTCGGGTATGGCCTGGAGAGTCCAGACTTTTGATTCTGTAATGCCTTTCATGTCTCAAGTCTTGGATCGTCACATTTAATTTTGGGAAGAGTCATATATACCACTTTAGCTGAAATCTTGTTCTTGCTCAACCTGGCAAATTCCAAGCACTCAGAGTCATCCCCTAGTTCCGATCTGTCATGGTGCCCTTGAGTATGCCTCATGTTGGCCCTTTTTTTGTACAGAAATGTACAATGAACTTGTTCTGAGCATTATGTAATAATCAATCCTCTTGGCGTCGGTGTATTGATTTTCTTCTTTGTGAACTTGGTTTACTGCTTCCGTTGTGTTTGGCTCTATAGTAACTAACAATTTTATTAGAACTTTTTTACCTTCTTCTTTTGTTCAACCTAGTTAAAAATAATGAACATGTTGCGAGTGTTTTAACTTCTTTTTCAAAGTTAGTGCTTTAATTTAAGTATAATATTTATCAAGCAATTTAAAAAAAATATTTCTAAGAATATCAAACTTAACAATTAAAATTCATTTCTAAACGGAAAAAATAGTTGGAGTACAATAATCATATTTAAATAATATTAAACTAGTTCTAATAATTTGGTAAATGATCAAATCTACCAAATATGCATCTTAATAATATAACAAGTATAATTTTAGCATTTACATTTTCTTTTTCTTATTAATATTATTTAATTGTACAATTCTACGTATGAAATAACAATTAGTACAAATAAAAGTGAAACCCTATTAGACCTGATCTAATAATATCTTATTAACATGTTAAGAGCATGTTTGGTAACAATTAAAATTCAATTAAAATTAAAAATATGATCGTTATTGGGTCTCACGTGTCTAATAAAAGTAAACAATAACGACTAATTTTTCAATTTTAATCCGATTTTAATCTCTACCAAACAGGCTTTAAATAAACAAATGCATCAAATATGGATTGAAACAGTATAATAATCAAATTTAAGCATATTTGATTTTGTTAATAGTGTTTAGCCCCTGTTTGGTTTAACTAAAAATGATATAAATCTAGAGTAATAATTAATAATTAATTTTAACCATACATTTCATAAAATTCACAACTTTTATCAACTTTTCAATCATGCATTTCATCAACTTCCATCAAAATTTACTAAAAATATAATGTTAGCAAAACTAAACAGAGTTCAATAGTACATTTACATGCCAAACAAACAAGGGTAAATCCCCCTTCACAGGGGATTTGTGCCCGGGTCAAACCCGGGCACCCCCCTATTGGTGGAGGGCCTGACTAATAGATTAATTTTCGTAAACAATAGGGGGGTGCTCGGGTTTGACCTGGGCACAAATGCCCTGTGAAGGAAGCGCGGTCCAACAAACAATAACTTTACAAACAAAACTACGAATAAGATGCAAAAATGGCAGATTGTACTGTCAGGCCCCCCACCACTAGCGGGTGCCCGGGTTTGACCCGGGCACAAATGCCCTGTGAAGGAAGGGCGGTCCAACAAACAAAACTACGAAAAAGATGCAAAAATGGCAGACTGTAGGTTAACCTGTATCTGTGACAAACGCATACGGTGAGATGTATTAAAGTCACAAGAGAATTAATTTTTTTTATCTTATTTAATTTTTTACAAGAGTGTGCCACTACAAACTCACAAATAGTTTTTCTCCTCAGTTCTCATCAACCATTATCAAATAATGTACAACCCAATTACAGAAAATCGTCTTATAAATAAGAGTTATAATAATGTACTCACACATGAATGAAAAATCCAGATGCCCTGTGCTGTCTGATCAGCCACAGAAGCTTGAATAAAGTCACAAGAATTCCATTTCACTATTGAACTAGAAAAATCTATCCACGTCCAAAGAGTGAGCGTAAGAAATCTACCTTTTGTACACTATCGATGGTTCAAAGAGAGATTATAACATAGAAGCACACTGAAACAGCTAAAGTACGTGGATATTAATTTCAAATCTGTTTAGCTACTACATACTTAAGTACACACGTCACAGACGAGATGTAAAATACCTTTCGCCAGAATTGATAAATAGTACGGCTTTGTTGTTCAAGAAATGACACAAACCCTTGTCATGATGTTCGTCTTCTCCAGCTTATCACGTCGGTCAGTCTTTCTGTAAGCTCGGATAGATCACTGCATCTGATATCGCTGGCCTGGAAGGATGATGAATAAAAGAATTCAAATATTTGGAATCATAAAGCAATTTACAACAGATGAAACCCTAACAGTGTATAAATTAATCCCACAAATTGTACCTCGCACTGAATTATATGGAGGGACATTTCATTTGCTTTTGTAGAAACATAGTTAACAACATTAAGCCCTCGCTCAAGCAATTCCACAAGAACTATTGAGAGGGGGAACCCTTCCTCTTTTAAGCTGCTACGGATTAGAATTTCTGCACCATCGCGGCAAGGGTTCACTGTGACTAAACTATGCGAAAAACTAGTGGAACTTCCATCCTCGTCGCTAAGGTCGCCTGAATTTGACAATTTCTTTAGCTTGTCTCTCTGATAAAGTAATTGTCTGATGTTCTTTTGCATATCTGTTATGTAATTTATAGCCCCTTGCGTATGATCTGGTATGGTCTTCTTACCCTAAAACACCACGAATATCATGTTAGATCTGTATATGTAACAACAAATTAAATGTAAGTCCATTTGTCAATAAATTTGGAGTTGACTACACATTATTGGATCTACTAGGACCTAAAGCAATTAGATCCTTAAGAAGTGCAACAGGATTAATAATGAATTCACCTTTAGATATTCAACAGGAATAATTGATCGAAGAGAAGCATACAGATTAGCCATTTCTTGCCTTCTTTGTCTTTCTAAATCTCTGTGCATAAGTTTCCGAATATTGGATCCATCAGAAGTACTCCCATCCTTGTTTTCTTGAATACCTGATGATCTCTGACCTCCCTTTCCCCCTCTGCTAGCACTATGATTAATATTTTCCACTAAAGTATGATCCATGGTCAGATCTTGCAGGATTTGATCTCGTTTTATAACAGAAGGGGGCCGAAATACCAGATCATCGCCGGGTTGTAAAGGAAACATCTCAACCGCAGATCATAGAAGATTCTCTGATCCAAGCCTTCTTTCTTGTACTTCAATGGCGTTTATAAAGAAGAAGATGCGTTTTTAGGGTGCTGGGATCTCTCTATGGCCCTCAATGCTACGATTACCTACAAAATCTGTATAAAAATGGAAAAGACCCCACCACTATGCTCTTGTTGAATATTTTATGAATATTGATGTTGTTAAAAATATTTAATTACAAACCCGATCGCCCATGTGTTTTCATACTTAAGTGGAGTTGAACTTCTGTTCGGATATCAACACTAATCATCATAATTCTTATTTATTTAAATTTGGTGCATGCTATTGGACAAGAGTGAATATTGGCAAAGTAAATAAAAGAAAGAAATAAAGGAGGCTATGGTTTCGTAGCGCGACAGTGCAACAAAAACCGACAAAACAAATTAAAGATAGTTTATACATAGCCATAGCCTTACAAGTAAAACGGCTATGGTCTTGTAATTGATATGAAATAACAAAAAAACAAACGGTGTCTGCCTCATTTTTTTCTTCTTCTTCTCCGTGTCCTGTCTCCGTTGTTTTCCCTTTGCCTTTATGACTTTCAAATCATCATCATAACCTTGAAGAATGTAAGAAAATGTTATTGATGTGATGGAAAATATTATTTTATTGAAGAATGTATAATTAAAAATGAATTTTGAAAGAATGTGTATCAAATAGGGCTCAATATTGTTTTTCAGCTTATCATCGAAACGTGTCTAGTTTTGCATACTAATGTATTTGAAATCTTCATTTTCAGAAAGGCTGGATATTACACCATCTTATTGGTTGATGGTCCATAATTTTTACGTATTTTTAGCCATTACAAATATATTTTTACCTTAAATCCTCTGTAAATATATATACATGGAATATTGCTACAATTACTTGTTAAGACGTTGTGGTTCCGTCTTAAAAGGTCAACATTATTAAAAAGAGTAGTCCAAAATCTTTATTAATTGGTCTGTGTCAACATCATTTATCGATGTGGGATATATATCCTTTAACACGCCCCCACAAGATGGTGTCAGACCAATCTTGAAATCCACGTCTTAATGGGATCGAATTGTTCGTTGGAGTTTGATGGGCTCTGATACCATGTTAAAATTTAGAATTTCATCTTAAAAAGTCAACCTTATTAAGAGGGGTAGTCCAATCCTTTATAAATTGGTCTATGTTTTCATCTTTATTCGATGTAGGATTCTATTCCTCAACATGCCTCGCAAGATGGTGACTCGTTTAAGCAGGTCAATCTTGAAATCCGTAAGCTCAATTTTTTTGAGTCTTAATCGGATTGAATTGCTCGTTGGAATTTAATGGGCTCTGAAACCATGTTAAAATGTTGGAGTTCCATCTTAAAAGGTCAATCTTATTAAGAGTAGTAGTTAAAAATCTTTATTAATTGATATGTGTCAACATCATTTATCGATGTGGAATATATATTCCTTAACAATACTTATGATATTTATATTTCAAATATCTTTCATAATTGACGCAGAGAAAAAAGTTAATTTCTTTGTAATTAAATAACCATGCAAGTTGCAACTATTGATTAATTATAGTACATCTCTCGTACTATTATAGGCTGATTCATGCAAAAAAGAGAATAAAATCATGCATGCTTCCTACATATCTTCCAAACAAATGCTTCTTTTAAAAAGAAAATAACAATTTTGAGAGATATGATCCCTTTGTTATGCATACATAGGAGCGGGTGGTCCGTCATAAAAGTACGATTGACAGCTAATAACCTTATCAAGAAGAAAATCTCCAGCAATTTAAAATACAATCATGCTTGATGTACATCAAGTTTTACACTGACGGGTTAAAAAAATAACTTTTTTTTTTGTACCCAAGTATCCCAACTTAGTCAGACTAATTTCTTGAACCACCAGCCACCGACTCCTCAATAACTGGCGGAGCCAATCATTGCTTGACAACAATGATAATGTCAAGTACGATGTAGAAGAAACTAATCTCCCTCATCATCATTGAAATGATGTTGGCAATAGTTTCAAGAAGTTTATACCGTGAAGAAATTACGAGGAGAGAAAGTTTTAAAACTATAGAATATATGTAGATTTACAATTATCTGGATGAAGTTCAAAGATGTGCAAATGAAATTCATTCTACCGTATAGTTAAAGAAGTTTTTCTAACGGAAATACCACGTCAAAGCAACCTTACCTATATACATTGATTTTATGATATATTTGATATTTTGGATCAAACAGTACTAGCTATGATTAAATTTTAAAAAAAAAAAAAAAAAAAGGTTAACTTTTGTTGATTATCGTGTGCAATATGGCTGTGTGCTAATGACTAAAGGTTCACTTATTGCTTGCGTATTTTTTTTTTTTTTAGAATTTAGTTAAAATCACTAACTTTTACAATTTTTTAGTTAAAACATCATTAAAAGCCTAGACGGTATTTTTACACACTTAACTTTTATTTGCGTATTTTTTTTTTTTTTAGAAACTAGCTTTTATAGTTGAACCAATGTCAAACACAAAATATTTAAACATATTCATGAAGAAAAATTGCAGCCACGGTTCTTGGACGTCAAATCAACTTTCTTGAATGGCTACCTCAAGGAGGAAGAGTGTACATGGAGCAACCTCTTGGCTATGTTGTTAAAGGCCAAGAAAATAAAGTCTAAGTTGAAGAAGGCATTGTACATATTAAAGCAAGCTCCAAGAGCATCGAATAGGAGAATTGACAAGTACTTCCAAAAAACAGGTTTTTAAAAATGTCTCCACGGACTACGAACGTGCTCTTTATCCAAAAACTAATAATCAAGGAGATGTTAAATTTTTATTTGCTTGTATGTAGATGATTTAATTTTTACAAGGAATAATTCAAGCATATTCGGGGAATTCGAGGAGGTAATGATATGGGAGTTTGAGATGACGGATATTGGACTTATGTCTTATCATG
This sequence comes from Fraxinus floribunda, assembly GCA_903798395.1. Classification (NCBI taxonomy): domain Eukaryota; kingdom Viridiplantae; phylum Streptophyta; class Magnoliopsida; order Lamiales; family Oleaceae; genus Fraxinus; species Fraxinus floribunda. The sequence continues at coordinate 6,977 of CAIGRS010266116.1, read as the reverse complement.
TTATGCTGGAGGTAAAGCGAATGAAGGCAGGCATTTTTTATTTCTCAAAAAAATTCTTAAATGGTTCAATATGATGAAGTCCAAATCGGCGACAACTCCTGTAGAGACTGTAATAAAAGAATAATGTTATTTGTACCCTTTGGGGTACAATTTGGTTTACCCGACCCCACATCCTCCCTCACATGGGGGTCGGGTCCCACATCCAATAAATGCTTGGGACCCAACCCCATGTGAGTGAAGGGGTGGGGTCGGGTAAACCAACATGTACCCCAAAGGGTACATGTAGTAAGGTCCGTAATAAAATTTGTCAAAACATGAAGGAGAAGCTGTTGATCCAACCTCTTTTAAGAGCTTGGTTGGAAGACTGAGACATTTGAACTGTACTGGGCCACATATTCTCTTTGGAGTTGGATTAGTAAGTTCTTACATGGAATCTCCTACTATGACTCATTTCAAGGCAACTAAAATAATGCCTATTTATCTCAAAAGAACACTTGATTATGGGTTGCTTTATTTTTTTCTGATGAGTATGAGTTTAAAGGTTATTGTAATAGTAACTGGGCCGGAGATATTGATGATCACAGAAGTACTTTTGTCTTCGTATTCTTTATGGGCAACACCGCTTTCACCTGGAATTCTAAAAAGCCACCCATTGTGATTCTGTCTACTTGTGAGGCTGAATATGTTGTGGCCACTTCTGGTATTTGTCATGCAATATGGTTGAGAAATCTGCTCAAAGAAATCGGACTAATGCAAAAGGAAGAAACAGAGATTAATGTGGACAAGTAGTCAAACTATTGCCTTGTCAAAGAACCCGGTGTTTCATGATCGAAGTAAGCACATGAATACAAGGCTTTATTTCATTAGAGAATGCATTTCAAAAAAGGAGTCCATGTGAAGAATGTGAGGACAGAAGATCAAGTTGCAGACATTTTTACGAAGCCTCTCAAAGTAGATACTTTCAAGTAGCTGAGATTCCGCTTGGAGTTTGCAGAAAATCATGTTCAAGGGGGATGATGGAAATTAAATGTAATTACATGAATTCATAAATGTGGTAGGATTGTGACTAAACTTTTTTGCGATGTATTTGAGAAGTAATTCAAAGCATTTTAATTGTGGGAAGTACTCCATAACACTCAAAGAGTTGAGGCAATCTAAAAGTTACTTGAGGCCTATATAGGGAGTACGTTGAAGCATTTGAATGTGAGGAAAAGTGAAAAATCAGATTGTGAATAATGATTAAGAAAGGTCCATTTACTCCTCAAATTTTACATTCTTCTTCTTGACTGAGTGATTTTCCTAACCCATTTTTCCAACAGCAACTCCATGAAGACAAGAAGGTGTAGCTCCAGTGCAAATTATTTATAGTGAAATACTTATTTGCACTAAAAATCGTACTTGTACAGCAGTTTGTAGCTCTACCTGAAAAATTAGAACTAGATATATACTTCTTTGCATTAGCAACTCATACGTACATAGAGAGACTCTAGCACATAATGGAACCAGAAACAAGTTGCAGAAGATAAAATTATAAACAAGTTTCAAGAGTAAAATAAATCTCTCAGAAGAGTACAAAAACGCAATCGAAGCCAACAGAATAAATATCATAAAGAAATGGTATGTGATTCCAGCACAGTTATTAGGCTCCAGACATAATCAGATGCAGATAGTTGTGCTTCAATATGAGTCGAAAGAAATAGGAAATGTGTTTTACTTTATATGTCTCCATCAACTTTGATTATTTTCTTTCGATACATAACTAAAACTTTTCATAAGAATAAGTTGAGCAAATTTGAGAAGATTGTCAACCGTTCTTGCGAAGGCGCCTGTCCCTAACTCACAAGACAAGAAGACACTCTGCTTAATCAATATCATGGGCCCTCAAAGATTTAAAAATTAATTTACTTATCCAAAATAAATACTCATACTCAAGAATACACGTAATATTTGTAGGTGATTCTTAAATTAAGACAAAAGATTGATGGTTGGATCCTTTGGTTCATATGTAATTTCATCTCCTTTTTTTTTTCTTTACATTAATCATTCACAAAAATAAATAACTGTCTATATATCTCTTCATGGAGAAGTAGGCATCAGACAAAAACTCACCGAAATTTCCTGCGTGACTTAAATGGGAAGTGGGAGGGAGGTGAAGAGGAAAATTCAACTGGTAGCTGTGGAGATTCTAAATCTCCACACAGCATCCCCACGACCTCTTTCATTGAAGGTCGGCGTGCAGGTGACTTTTGCAGGCAGAGTAGTGCCACCGTGATGCATAGCAGGGCTTGTTCTTTGTTTAAAGATTGAATGTTCTGATCAACTAAATCAAGAAGCTTCCCAGACCAGGCAAGATGGCGTGCCCAAGATAGAAGATTGGCTCGTCGGAATTCTGATATGGGTGACCCCATCACCTGAAGTGGCCTACGCCCCGCAATGAGAACTAACAAACTAACTCCATAACTGTAAACATCGCATTTCTCAGATATATCAAACCCATCACCATACTCTGGTGCAACATAGCACACAGTTCCTCTCGTACTTGGTGTGCTGCTAATACCACCACTCTTAGGTATCTCCCCACTTATAGAATCATAACTATTTCTTCGCACTCTCCAAAGCTCACCACTAAACCCATTCAACCTCCAATCCACACTACCTCTACTCCTGTTCCTACATTTTTTCTTTCTATTAGCATACAATTGACCGTCTCTTGGCACCCAATTCTCATTATAACAATCATCACTTATTGACCCCTGCAAGTATTTTTTCTTCTTCTTATTCTTCCTCTCGAGCTCCGCACAATACTCTTCCTTCCACCACTCCCTTGCAGGCCTCCTCTTATCCTTCTTCAAATTCTTGTTGTCATCCAAAGACACCCACCAATCGAGCTGCTTTTCCTTCTTCTTCTTCTTCTTTTTCTCCAATTTCCCAACCACTCCAGCGCTTGACGACGCTCCAACCCACTCGCTTTTTGGTCTCTCCTTCTTGATTTCATTCCTAATCCATTCCATCACATAATCCTTCACCCCTTCTGACTCCCCTTCTCCTCCATTATCTTGCTTCCACCACCAATCATTCCCAGAAGAATTCTTCTTCTTCTTTTTCCACATGTTCCTTTCTCCCCCACTCTCAATACTAACCTTATCAAAATTCCCATCCGATTCGCTCGTCTTCTCCAAACCCTCGGATGGTAATGCCATTGCAGCCACTGTCGTCGGCGACACCACAGGAGCCATCTCTGCCTCGGGTGACAATTCCACCCTCATTATCACCTCTGGTGAGGCCTCAACCCGCAGAAAAGCACCATCCGGTGACATTTCCACTCCCACTTGATGATGAGCATTATTGAACCCCTCAAACCCACTGGCTGTGATCGCACTCTCTGTCTCCTCCAATACAGATCCATTATCCTCCACCCCATTACCCAAATTACCCACCTTCACCTCACCTTCAACATTCTCTTCCAACTTCAACCTAGCCAACCCAAAATCAGCAATTTTTGCATTAAAACTCCCGTCCAACAAAATATTACTCAGCTTAATATCACCATGGATGATTGGAGGATCACAGCAGTGATGTAAATACTCGAGCCCTTTAGCTATATCCAAAGCAATCAAAAACCTCTTGTCCCAGTTTTTTAACTCTTCACATTTTCGACAAAAGAGACAATCTTGCAAGCTGCCGTTTTCCATTAGCTCATAAACCAAAAGCATGCGACGTTTTCTGGGATTGGATGAAAAACCCATCACGGAAACAACGTATTGAGAATCAATTTTTGAGGAAAAAAACAGTTCATTTTGGAACTCACGCTCACCTTGGAGTGACCCAGAGTCCAATAGCTTGATCGCAACGTGGAAAGACAAGTTCTTGGAGATGGAGTCAAGCGTAATGATGCCACGGTATACGGAGCCAAACCCACCTTGGCCGAGGCGAAGGGAGGGGCAGAAGTTGGAGGTGGCATGGCGGAGGAGGGAGTAGGAGAGTTTGTGAGGAGGTTTCTTGCAATCAGTGTCGGAGGAAGGAACAGTGCGTTTCTTGGTGAACTTGAGAAGGCAGATAGCGAGGAGAACGAGGAGGGAAAAAGCCGCTGTCAGTCCGCCGGCCAGTAAGGGGACCAGGTGGCGGAAGTGGTGGTGGTGGAGGTCTGGACGTGGCGGAAATTGACGGGAAGGCATTATGGTAATTCCGAGTAGATTTTAGTTTGGCTGGGGTTGATAATGGGATTAAAACAGCTCATAACATAGGATCCATAGATATTTCCACTTTGTGAGCAGCAATCATTTGCTCAATTGGAGTCAAAGTGAGGAATCCATTGATATTTCCAAGTCAATAAAAAGAATTGAAGAAAATTTTCAAGAAAAAATAATGAGGGTTCTCCTATGCAAAAATTACTATAGCTTGTGTCTATAAAGAACTCGAAACGATGTATACCTAAGTGGAGAGTCGTGAGTTGTGACGAAAGAAGTCGATATAAATTGAAAGTGCAATGAATAATTTATTACATATGAAATGTAAAAATATTGAAGAGTAAAATAGTATTGATTTGTTAATTGAGCATTGAATGCAAGAAGGAAGTCTATATAAACGTAGGACATGGTCCCTACTAGGTTGTTTCTTCTATTTTTTTGCCTTAGGGTCTTTTTCTTTTTCTTTTCTTATAAAAGAAACATTTGTACTACGGTGTTTGAATACCCAAAGATCAATCACTCCGTCCATCATGTTGTGATTGGTGCTGACCTCACTTTTTTGAGAGGTGGTGTGGTCCACAAATCTTAGCTTCTCTCACATCCATGTAGTTCCATCCTGCACATTTCGAGAAACTTTTAAAACGTGCAGCCGAGTTCCAATGGTGTGGGAGGTGGTCGTAGGCACTCCAACGATCAGTCCGCCTATGCAAAAGTATATATTTGGGAGTGTGGTGTGCTACGGACATGAACTACTTTATGTGAAATTGGTTCGGATTTGGGAATAATAGAGGGAGTAAGAGAGAGAGAAGTTCAATATTTAAAGTATAAAACTCGCATTACGTTTAAATGGTAATAAGTGTAGGTTTTTATATTAAAAAATGATGATTAAGAGTCGTTGGATCAAGAGACGCGTAGCCTCATCGTAGCGGTTGGGGTCCTTTGTCGTGGACACCTATCAATCATTCATAAGTCATGATGTATTTAATGTTGTGAAGACTTGATAGTCCTAGGTCTGACATATAAGACTAGACTTGACTTGTTTAGTTTAGTAGAGCTATCTATTCAATGAGTTGTCACATCACTCACTTGCAATGGAACCTTTCATGAAGGCTAGCCTGAGGTATCTCACGTGGTTCGCCTCAACTAAGGTGGCTCGACCGCAACAAATGGACCATGCTCCGTCTTGTGGGTTGGGATACGAGTTCGGCCCCGTTAGAACGGCTCGGCCTATAATAGCCACATGGTGCTTGTGCTCCTATTTTTTGCAGTAGGTTTATGCAACGTAGCTCTAAGCTGAAGCATAACAATAGTCTCACAACTCCATGTATGAATTCTTTATATAATGCATGGGCTTTTAAGGTTACAGGATATGCCATGCTTTTTGTTCTTGGGCTATTACAATTTGGTTTGCACCAGTGTAGAGTGACACATTTGTATCGCATGCGGTTCGCCTCAGCTAAAGCGGCTCAACCGCAACTACTGGACCCGATTCCATTATGTGGGTTTGGATACGAGTTTGGCCCGTCAGATCGACTCAGCCTATAACAACCATGTGGTGGCAGTAGGTTTCTACAACGTGGCTCTGACTAGGGCCTTATTTTCAGCTGAAGCATAAGAATTGAGTTCTAACATTCTTCTTTAGCAGCACCTATAGTTAGCTTTCAATTTATTGTCTTTTATAAAGAATTAATTCATGTTTAACCTTTATACAATTTATACCTCTATGATAAAAGGAATCGTTAAATTCTATATTAAATAAGACTACAACTTGCGTAATTAACTTTATGAAGTTAGATTTTAGTTCTCAGCTTAAACTAACGTCAAAAGATACGGAGCGAGACTTGTTTTCTGTCAAGATCGCCTGCTAATTTAATGCATATTTTGACCCCATATATCATTGAAGATGCTATAATAGTAAAATAATAGAGATCAACTTGCTTCATTTGTTAAAAGTTGAAAGACAAACTTGCTATTGAAATGATAGAATTTAAATCAAGGATTATTCTACATGTACTCCATTTTTTTTTTTTTTTTTGAGATATTAATACCTAAAATAAAAGCACAAAAACACTAATAATCTTGACAAAGAAGCATCAAACAAAGATGTAAAGAAAAGGAAAAGGTAACGAATCCAGGCTTTTACTTTCTTCTGTGTTTTCTATACAGAAATGGAAACTGATTGGTACCCAGAGGCTATAACCCATTCCCATGTTAAAGAAGTTGTCTTATTACGAAAAGTCGTGGGCACCAAGAATTGAACTTCTTAATTATACAGATGAAATGTACAGAAAACATTATAGATGATGAGGTGGCAACACCGTATTGACTGGTTTAACTTTGTTTAATGTCCAACATCTAATATCTGTGTAAAAAAATAAAAAAAACTGTAAATTTTTCCGTACATGAAGCATTCTTCTGAGCACCAATATCCAAAATTTCCTTGGAACTTTCTTTTCCCATGTCGGGGTTGGGTGTCCTATGTTCTTGTATAACAAAACTTTGCTATAAGATTATCAAGCGCTTATGCTTAATTGATCGAACTTTAATTTTAATCACTCATGTTTATGAAATTATCAACTTTTTAATCATGTATTTCTTCAAGTTTTATCAAAATTTGATAAAAAAAAAAAATTTGTCAAACAGACCTATAAAATCTTATATTTTATCCTTTTATACGAGCCTCATAAATGTTGCTTATCCTATTTCAAAATAGCTTCAACCTTTATACACTACACATGCATTCTAGACTTCTAGCTCAAATTTCTTAGTCAAGAACTTACTTTCTATGTA
>CAIGRS010266088.1:0-11376 GCA_903798395.1 Fraxinus floribunda | reverse complement strand
AGCAATGCATGATGAACTAAATCAAAATATACCTACATCGATTAAATTATCATGAAGAATACCATCCGATGGACAAAAATTAACAACCGGACGTCCGATGAGCAACGGTCAAATTTTTAACCATTGCACATCCTTAACGGCTAGCACATCCGGACGTCCGGATCCTCTGTCCGGATGACCAGAACTTTTAGCCATTTTTAGTGCTCTAAATATTTCACTATTCCTTCACTTGAAAATTAATTCTTGAGCATTAAAGTGAAGCTTTTATTGATCTCAACTACCTTATATTTCCATATTTAAGAAGATCAATAACATTAAATTCTTGAAAAACTTTTGAGTGATTGAATTTGTGAAAATCTTTTGTTCATCAAAAAGTTTTTTATTGATCTCAACTACCTTATAGATTAATCATCTTTGAATCGAAATAGATTAATCATCTTTGAATCGAAATCACAATTCCATATCGTACAGAGATGGATCAGCTTATTTTGTAAATCATGGTACATTCTCGCATATATCGTACTTTCCGTTATGGAAATTCGAATACCACCACATTTATCATATGTCCATCTCCATACTCATTGATCTTTCTCATCCAATTTGAAGCTATCAAATAAACAAACTGACATTAAAACTATATCTGCAAAACGAAATAATTTTTTTTAAGAAAATATATAGTCATTCGGCTAGACTAGGGCAACAGAAATTTTTAAAAAAAGGCTGAACAGCCTAAAAACAGCCGGCAGCCGGTTGTTTATCGATTAAAAAATTTAATCGATAAATTTTTCCGGCTGTTAAACGTGGCTGTTTTTATCAATTAAAACTTATAAAAATTTAATGAAAATAAAATAAAATATACGTAAATATACTTACTTATTTGAAGTGATTGATATTTTATTTTTTAGCGTTCGATAAATTTCAGAGATTTTGAGGTTGAAGCAGATGAAAGTTGAAAGAGTTTTTATCTGCGTTGGGATGGACAAATAAGTAAAATTAAGTGATTTTGAAATTCTAAGTGGAAGTATTTGATTTTCAATTGTTAACTAAAAGGATAAAACAGTCTTTTAAACAAAACAATATTATGTAATTGTTTGACTTATTTAAGGATATTGTTGTCTTTTAACATCTAATATGCCAATGTGAAAATATAGTATAGTTGAAAAGTTAAAAAGACAAATGGGCTTGTTGACTAAGCCAATCTTAAAAGTACCTCGTTGATAAATTTGGTAGATTTTTTTTAAAAATAGGCTTAGTGAAAAATGATATTTTTGGGATGATAAACTTAAAAGTAACAAAAACTTTATTCATTCATGTGTAAAAAAATGTTGAGAGAATGTAGGATTAAAAATAAATTTGAGAAAAGCGAACAAACATGAGCTCAAGGTAAAATGGAGTTTATTAGTTAATTAAGCCTTCATTATTTGAGATCTAATTTTTAGATTTTTTTTAAAATTTTTCTTTTTAAGAATGTTATTAAAAAAAGAAGAAAAATTTGAATTTAAGTGCAATATTATTTTATTGAAAAATATGTGAATGATAAAAGTGAGAAAAATTGACTATAATTTTAATGGGAGCCAAACAGGGGGCTAAGTACCCAATATTTCAGCCTCTATTGAGTAGGATTTTTAAGCTATAAGTTATATATAGATAGAATGAGTGATGAATAAGATAGTATTTAAAAAAGTTTGACTATTTATAAAATGATTCATAATTTTTGCCAAATTCTTAATTATTTTTTACATAAACATAATTTTCACTCATTTATTACTTAATTAAGTATCCAATATTAGGCCCCTTTTTGGTATTCATTTTTGAGAATAATTTAGTAAAAAGTGATTTTATTTTATTTTATTTTTATCATTATTTTTTTAAAGAATGTATTGTGAAAAGTAAAGAAAAGTTATGAGTTCACATAAAAATTATTTTATTTGAAAAATGTGTGGTTCAAAATGAGTTTAGGGAAAATGAACATTAGAAAATAGAAATCAAACAAGGACTAAGTATATTTTTTAATAAGTAACTTAGAGCGTGTTCGGTAGAAATTAAAATCGGATTAAAATTGAAAAACTAGCCGTTACTGTTGACTTTTATTAGACGAGTGATATCAAATAACGGCTATTAGGGGTGGGCAATGGGTCGGGTCGGGCCGGGTTTGGGCCAAAATCGACCTGACCCGTATACATCGGTTTTGGACTCTTTCACAACCCGAACCGACTCGGCTCCTAGCCTAAACTGCCCCGCCTCGTATCGGGTCGGGTCGGTTTCTTTTTTTTTCCACCCCCAACTTCCCAGTCCATTGTTTGGCTTAAATCCCCAACATTATGTGGCATCTTTTCTTGAATCCACGCCAGTTGCTTCAAGCTTGAATCTAATAGTAATAGGTTTCTTGTAGAAATTCAATCTGCAGCTGGGCATCAAATTCCCCTAAACCATCCCACATCACAACTAAATTCTTTTGGCCTCTTTCTTTCTATTGTTAATCTATCTATTGGACCAGTTCAATTTTCACAAAACAAAATCAATAAGTTAGTCCAACCAAGAACAGGCAAGCCATGTTATTTGCTGACACAGCAATATGAAAATTAGTTCATGCTACAACTAAATAAAATCCAGTTAGCAAGAGTGAATAAAGTATCAATTTCCTAGTTCATTATGAAAAAACAAAAAATCCAAAGGGGAAACCATCTTTGGATGCGAACTGAGATTTTCTCCCTATTTTTGCAGCCACAATATTACAAACTTCTATTTGGATTTATGTTTCCTTTAGCTTAGCATTTCCCCAACAAACTCACGGGCTAGGAGACCAACTTCTCTCCTGTTTCTACTATGGCTTGGGCTTCGATTACTACCAAAGAGAGAGAGGATTTACCAGTTGGAGGTCAGATCTGGGAGAGAAGAAAGAATGGTCGGCTGCTTCAATAGCTTCAAAATATGAAATAGGGTTGGTCGGTTTAAAAGGATTGGAAGTGAACCAACCCGACCCATACAAATTTTAAAATTGTTTCACCCGACCTAACCTGAAATAATTTTAAAACTGATCCAACCCGACCCGATACGAGTCGGGTCGGGTCGGGTCGGGTCGGTCGGTTTAGCGGGTTACGGTTTCTTGGCCCAGCCCTAACGACTATATTTTCGATTTTAATTGGATTAAAATCTATACTAAACACACCTTTATTAGTAACTTAATGTGTGTACGTGTGGAAAGGGTAACTCATTATTTCTTTTTACTCATGAAGGTTTGTCATCAGTATGACAAATAACTAGTTGAGAGTAAATGAAAACATTGCTATGCTCAATGTAGAGGTTTAGGGCAAGCTCGAGGCCAAAAACTAGGGCCTCGTACTTAGCTTGGTTGTTATTGGCCGTGAAGGGGGATCTGAGTGCACATTGTAGTTTTCTTTTCTTTTTTCAAATTTCTAGGATGATGCAAGCACTTGAGCCAGAAATGTTGGATGCCCCATTAGCAAAGATGTGTCAAATAACTCTAATTTTTGTGTCAACGGTAGTATCTGGCCTCACTGAGCCTTGAAATTCGTCAAGACCGAGCCTTTATAGATGGTTGTGATTTGTGCTTGATGCCTTCTTGTTTGTGGAGTATTCATTGCAAGGCTGATTCATTAGCACCGTGATGGGATGAGAACTTTTTTTGCGACGGTCACTAGCATGACAGTTAGCTGCTCAAATACCATATACCTTGTTTTCTTGCATTCAGCAATACTTTGCTCATGTAGTAATAAGGGAGTTGCCGTTTGTTCGCCTCTTTCACTAGTTTTGCATTGGTAACATGGTGGGATATGGCTATGTAAAAGAAGAGTATGTCCTAAGACTTAGGTTTTAATAGGATGGGAAGAAATGTAATGTATTTTTTTAGTTGATGTAAAGCATTCTCACGTTCTTCACCACATTGAAATCCTTGTTTTCCATCAGAATATTAGATATGGAAGCGTTAAGGGGGGTGAAACTGCTACTAAGCGGATCATAGCTGCTGCTTTTATGTCATGCCTTGCCGAATTGGGTTGAGGTTTTCCCTTCTAGCTCTGGGTCAATTTTCTAAATGAACTCATACACCTCTTTGTCTTTTATCTTTTCGATGTTGGATTTGTCTTACACGGAACATGCTTCGCTCCATTTTGATATATTATCTGTTTCTTCTTAGGAGCTCAACTACACTATCGGTGGGGATTTTAGGATATAGACATCTTAAAAGCTTTCCTCTGAACAACTTGGATCAAATTGACACCATAACCATGTTGTAAAGGTCAGGGATCTAAAGTCTCTCCACTTGAACTTGGCCATAAATACGTGAAGTGACTAATTAGTTTCTTGCTTTAGCTACATGAAGGAGGCTCTAGTCTTCTAATCAGTTTTCCACTAGCGAAATCATTTAGAATTTTGACGCAAGATAATTGAAGCATACGATGGAGTTAGGTCAAAGGGTGTTTAACCACTTTCTTACAGACACTAACAATGTCTAGGGGAAGGCCTTGCAGAGGAAAAGGTTAAGGATATATTGCAAGGACATCACATTTTTCTCTTCAATTAGGTGATTAATGGGATCTGTAATACATTTGGACTCTTTCTTATGGGGATGGTCGACCTATTGAGGATGAGGTAAGCAAGAATATCGAGAATATCGACACAAGACTTAGACATTCCCTCTTAAATGATTTGGGAAAAATTGCTCATACGTTAGGGTAATGGAGCTCATGGTGGGCCTTGATGAATGGGGCAAGGTATCCTCGAGGAAAGACTAATTATGAGATCAACCAAGGGCGAAGATGCCTAATGACATGGGGACAAGGTTAATCCACCCATATGTGGCGACATAGGATGAGTTGAAAAAGGCACGATGAAAATTACGGATTACCAAATTAACTGCTACTAAGTTANGAAAAAGGCACGATGAAAATTACGGATTACCAAATTAACTGCTACTAAGTTATCAAATGATTATTAATTATCCGTTTTTAATTTTGACTCTACGTGCGAAATTATTCTATTAAAAGCAACAAGTCACTTTTAAATAGTTTCTAGATGATTAAGCATACAATTCAATTATCTTATATTTGAATACCACAATTTGTAATATGAAAAGTAATAAATAATGAACATCGATATAATGACGGAGAAACCCAATTAGGTAAAAACTCCAGAACCAAGCCATTACTTCCACTATAGACAATGTATGTTACAGTTCAATTCCAAACTAGTTCCACTAGCTATTGTAAACCCTGCAACTTTAAGATCTGCAGCTCATTCCAGCCTTGCGATCTGCCATAGTAGATATTGTTCAGTTACCTTACTAGACCTCCTTATCTACCTCCTGTAGCTTCAAAGTTCGGTCGTACTTACAAACTCACAATCTTCTCCCAAGATATGTTGTATCAGTCTCACGATCTTCAACACACGTCTCTTCCAAGTGGATACCCAAAATCACCTAACAGCGCTTGAATCCCTTCCTTAAAGTGTTAATGAAGCCAGATGTTTTGGATTAACGAACCTTGATGTTTTTCCCAAAACTTGGTTGCTGGATCACAAGAATGATGTGGATGAATCGATTAATGAATTGCCTCCGGATCTCTCAAACAATGATATGAAAGTGTTTTGCAATGTGGCACAATGAAGCAACCTCCTAAAATTCGTCCAAGTCATCTGTATTTATAGTTGGGAACATTTGTGTGTTATGGGCCGTGTAAGATTCTTTAAAATCATAAATTAGGTCGGCCGCATAAATACGTCGCTCGAGCAACGCCTGGACGATAAGCAGGCGATAACGGTTCTGTTTCTGTCGCTCGAGTGGTGGCGAGGCATGAAGCTAGCAAAATTTCGACGCTGCTTTTTCGTTGTTTTCAAACTCGAACTCAATCCCTAGGCTACCTAACTCAACTATACAAAATTGCATCCAAATCCTTAACTTTTTACAAGTGTTCAATTAAGACCCTTTTGTTCACCAACATGTCAATTACAACATTGGACCTAACACACGAGATACATTAAAGGTAGCGTAGGATATCTTCAGTTGGTAAGGGATATGTCAGAGGTGGCTTGTGATACGCTCGAGGTGGAGTAGGAGACATAGATTGCTAGCTTAAGAATTGAGTTAAAGCCACAACTTGTTGCTTTAGGTCATGAAATTACCTGATTTTATGGCCACTTGAGGTATTGTTGGTGTTAGAGGGTCTTGATTGTGTTGTCCTTGCGGATCTACATGAGCAGGAGTCTATACTAATAGGGGATCTTGAGTATAAATCTCATCTCGGATTCTTAGATTGCAGACCTAGAAGCATGACGTCTTGATTGTATATCAACCATGTTTTTTATTAGCGCTTTCGAGGGATGGAAACATTGATGCCAAAAAAAAAAAAAAATCATATTTGGAGACATCTGATCTTGAGCTTGAAGTACACGATGGATGAGCACAAACATAACTTTTGAATTATCTGCAAAAAGGCTAGTGAAGTTGTTTCTATAGCCATTCTGATGCTTAAGTTAGAAAATAGATGGAGGAAATATATGTGCGAGGCTATAAACTCAAGAATATAACTGTTCCTGAATAATGATGAGAATCAAGTACGTATAAATAGAATTTCGTGAGTTGTAATCGAGTAACAATAAGGACACTTGCATAACAATATAATGATTGAATTGGGTTGGACTCATAATGGTCTTAGTACTTTGATTGTGTTCTAATTATAATGGAGTGGAACTCCTTGCTTAATTGAAAGATTAAGACCAGAGGTTGAGGCCCAAGAGGGGGTGAGGACCCCAAGCTTTGAGTAGACGACCAAGTAATCGGATAAAAAGGGGTTGGTGTACCTAGGCTTAAATATGCATCGAGGATGACCCTGGGGTGGTGATTTGATCAAGACATGCATAGTCCAGGGCCATCTCCTCTCAAGGACGGGCTTGGGAGATAATCACGACCCAAAAAATATTTTTCCAGAATATCATTCAGCAAAATAAAAAAAAAATGAAAAAATCACCAAGCAATTGATCATGGCTATCACATTCCAGAAGCCAGCCCAGTAAGTCAGACTTTTAACTTATGGCCCAATTCCTAATGATCAGCCCAATGTCCTCTAATTTTATTGTTAGCCCAATAATATTTTTGGTCACATTTCTTTTTCTTGGGAATTAATCATAAATTTCTACATATTTAGTTATAATTTCTAACAAAGAATATTATATACATTGCCGGAGTGCTGGGACCCGACCACAGAGTGGACCCACATAGATTTCATTTTTTGCTTTCAAGAAAAAGAGACAAAGCAATAAGACCAAGGTGCTCCATCTCGGCAGAAAGTATCAGTTATGCTCGTACTATCACAAAAAAAAAAAGAAATATTTTAACTTGATATATTTCGTACTTATACATATTTTACATAAGAGACATTCGTTGTGAACAAATCGACTAATTATTGGAGGAAAAGACTTGACCCTTAAAAGTAATTTAACGAAAAATGAATTATTATTAATTTATCATAACGGTGCTAAAAATTTCGAGCATGTGGTCAAAATAAACCTATGGTACATGTCTGGGTGAGTGCATCAAATTAGAATAAAGTAATAAAGTAGTTTGAACATGCAAGTTGCAAAAAGAAAGAGGGGTTAATTTTACATTGCTTGTTATTTGTGAAAGTTGTCTCGTGGGCTTGTAAATACATCGCTATTTTCACAGACTAAATCTGAAGACGACTTCTACATAATATAGTTACAAAATTAATATGAAAGCGCATACCCTTCACAAGAGACATTCGTTGTGAACAAATCGACTAATTATTGGAGGAAAAGACTTGACCCTTAAAAGTAATTTAACGAAAAATGAATTATTGTTAATTTATCATAACGGTCCTAAAAATTTCGAGCATGTGGTCAAAATAAACCTATGGTACATGTCTGGGTGAGTGCATCAAATTAGAATAAAGTAATAAAGTGGTTTGAACATGCAAGTTGCAAAAAGAAAGAGGGGTTAATTTGTCATTTATCCTAAATTCTAATCAAAATGGTTATACTGCTATTCTTTCCTTGGAAATTCTCGAGCTAGTGTGTGGGACCAGAAATAGCACAAGTACTGTTGGTGGACATTGGCTTTTCAAAATGAACAATATTCAATGGTTTATACTGTGTTTGACATTCCATTTGTTTTTAAAAAACTGTGGGCGGAAAAAGTATTTTTTTTAAACTATTCAATGGTGTGTTATCAGGTGATATAAAAGACGATGTACATATATCATGATTGTTTCAAAATGGTCCCCACAAGGTGCAACGCACCAATGGTGACAGTGACACCACAAATTAACTACCAACTCAAGGAAATGAATGTTTGTACGTGGTATAATGAATGAAAATTGAACTGTTTTTCCTTCTTTAATACTGGTCGTTCTTATCTAGCAAACGTGACGCTAGTGGAATATGATGAAGAAAATATGATTCATTTCGAACATTTCTACTCTGAACAGTAACAATCAAATCTCACAAAGACATATTATAGCATGTCAAGAATAAAGCGAGAAAGCTTGACTTTTGAACATTAACAATCAATTATTTCGTATGTGTTTCAACTTGAGCACGAATCGTTTTACGTAGATATGGAATGGTCATTCGAATTTGTCCGTACACTGAATTAGTTAAGATTAAATACTAAAATCAATCATACTGAATACACGAAATATACTATTATACCAAGTGAACTCAATCATGATGTCACTTGAACAACAATAGATATAAATTAGGTTGGATCTCTCTAATAAAAATTGGTCCTCAAAATTAAGTAGGCTCTTTGCAAGTGAAAACTCACATTTTACCAAATGAAGTCTTATGTAAATCCTAGTTTATTTAGCATTTTAAGCACTGAGTAACCAAATTTGGATTAATCATTTTTAATTTTTAATTTTTTAATTTCAGCCTCGGTATTTTTTTAGGTCCGTCAAGACATGATAGGTTAGGATTCCTTTACCGTCATATAAATGAATACAACATGGGCATATACCTAACTTCCACTCAAAGGAATAAAAATGAAAAGCAGTAAATAAGGAGCTATATATGTGAAAAAGGAATTAAAAAACCTAAAGGCGTCTAAACGTTAGAATTTCTAACCCGGCCCTAACCCAAGGTAAACTAGGACATTGCCTTAGGCCTCAAGATATGAAGGGCCTCAAAATTGCTGAAAACACATTCTTTTTGTCACACTGAAAAACAGTTTCTGAAAATAGAAAAATGGAAAACGCGTTTACTTTGAAATGTTGAGAATTTTTTTTTAATAATGTTTTATTCAAGAAATTTGATTATTCAATAAAGTTTAATGTTCATATAGTATTAAATAATATATAAAATTTGAAGTTGGTGAATCTTAAAATATTTTTTTCTTGATATAAAAAACACAACCTAAATTAAATTAGGCAAAACATATCAATCGATACAATTAAAAATGGAACGGATTATCTCTGTGTCAAATGAACAAATAGCTATTATCACTCGTTTATACTATCTTTATATCGTGTTGTTGAAATGCTAAAATTATCATTTTATCTCGTTTAAAATTAATAAAAATGATGAAAAAAGTTTGGTAAACAAAAATTAACAAACATCAGGTCACAACCAAACCTAATCAAGTTGTTAAAAAAAGGAGTACTAATCTCATGTTGACATGGTAATAAATATTTTGAAATCAATCTTATCGAGTTCATGTTAGTTCTCACAATTCTTACCGAATACAATTTTGATCGTTTAAACACGCTAGTTCATGCTAGTTCTCACAACCAAACATAATCGGTCTATTGCAACATATCTTTTCAAACCAGAGTTCCAGTTTCAATCTCTCACGGAGTAAAATTAACAAAATGTAAAGCATAGTTACACTAGAATACAAGGGTATATGTGGATCCAAATTTACGAATCTTTCAACTTAAATTATCTACAACGTCGATTGATTTGAGAAACCAATTGACGATGCCTCCAAATGCTATATGCAGCAATTGAAGAAACTCTGTCCCACATAGCCACCAGCCATTGAGAGGGTCCTCATGATTTGGTTCCTGCACAAATAAAAGTCCCCAATATGATTAAACTAAAATACTTTTGGCCATCCTTTCGACTTTAACAGAATAACCCATTGCTAAAACTAGAAACATAAAAATGGGATGAAATGTACCTGTTTGTTTGAAGGACTACGACCCCATGAGAGTCTAACGCTTTGTCCTCCCAACTGGGTTCCATTTAACATTCGTAGAGCTTCCTCAGCACAGCTTCTGTTATAACAGATGTGGAGAGCATTACAAGTCCTTCACACTGATTTCTTGGTGTTTAAATTGTGCGTACAAGGGGATGGTAGAGTTGCAACGTTCAAGTTACCTGTCAGCAAATTGAACAAATCCACATCGTTTGCCTACCGGTATTTTTACATGAAGTAGCTGTCCATATTGACCAAAAACCAGCCTTAGATGCTCATCAGTGATATTAGAGTCCAAATTACCAACAAATATTTGTAATCAAGAACTAAATTAGACACCAAATATATAAAAGTCATACAAAATTATTGTAAATAAAAGCAGATTAGTGGTGATATTAGCAGGAATCAAAGCAGCGTACTACATGATATAAAATTTCAGAAACGCCAAAAATACAAATATGAAGGCCATTAAAACCACAGTTGACACCAACAAAAGCCAATCTCACGAGAATGGTGGCAAACAAAAAAGGACCTTGATAACAAAATTACAACAAAATCTGAGATATTGCCTTGAATCATATTTTTTTTTTTTAAAGTAAAACTAATCAAAAATACAAAACCTCTCAAAATATACTCATAAGCAAAATTCAAGAGGTTAACATGCAGTACAAATAGAGACACGCTAAATAGCACAAGGTAGGATCTTCACACGCTATATCGACCATGGAGCATAGACGATAAATGCTCCATATCATACTACCACCACCAATAACCTTCATAAGCACAATTCTTTATCAAAACAGAATTTGTTGGGTGGTTTCGTGGTTACCTTTTATGTGTTATTGCAGATCAAAGAACTGGCAAGAATACTTTCAACATCTATGATCTGAAGAACCATTTAATTGCCTACAATCTAGCAGTTAAAGAAGTTTCTCACATGCTTTGTGAATGGGGGTAACATAGTACTTATAATGGCAGACAAATCTGCTCTTTTTATTGTAGAGAAGGATATGGAGAACAAGTTAGATATGTTTTTCAAGAAGAACCTGTACTCTGTGGCCATTAATCTCGTTCAGAGCCAGCAAGCTGATGCTGCTGCAACCGCTGAAGTGCTGAGGAAATATGGTGATCATTTATATAGCAAGCAAAACTATGATGAAGCTATGTCTCCGTACATCCACACCATCGGTTATCTTGAACCTTCATTT
>CAIGRS010266049.1:0-12231 GCA_903798395.1 Fraxinus floribunda | reverse complement strand
AAAAAAAGGAAGAAGAAGAAGAAGTTAACTAAAAGAAGTCATTAGCTTTGCCATGATAATTATTGACTAAATTGAGAATACGTGATTTATTAACATCATCTTAAGCAATTACCTCTCCAGCTGCATCAGCATTGTCCAATGTGAAACCCATGGCTTCTTTAATCTGGCTTCTTTCTAATGTCAAGGCACGCAGCATGTCCTCAAATTCATCTCTTTGCACATCGGTCAGACTTCGTTCCACCTCCACACGCTGTAAAATAATGGAATGCAGCTCTAACCATTAAAACACTTGCAAATATGAAAGCTAGTATGCGACTATTAAGGTCGAAATACTATACAAACTCCAACGTACGACACAAAAGACTGGATGAGTAAGTACCCTGCCTTTCCCAGCAGCAAAAGTGCTCCCCGCCTCCTTCTCATGCTCCTGGCCTTTGGCAGTTGGTAGAGGAGGTGGTATCCATCTTTACATACAAACAGGAAAAAAATAATAAAAAATATCTATAAGGACTATCAAATATCCATTAAGATCTAACAAATGCATTTATAAAGAGTATATATGACATCAAACTTTGTCTCATTAGAAGAATTATTTCCCATTAGGTAGAAAAGGGGTACAAGTCCTCTTCCAAAGTCAATAGTTGAATTCCACGATTTATTCAACATTTCTTCTCATTCATGGATGGATGCATTAACTAATTTCTCATTTTCATGATTGTTTTATTTAAAACAAAGGAAGCTAAATTTTCATCTTTAGTGTTCCCAAAATGAAATACAAGTTTGGGAACTGATTAAGTAGTCTGTAATTGTTGATAGGAAGAAAGTGCTTACCTCCCACTACCAGTTATCATAATGAAAGGCTCTGTCCGCCATCTCTGAAGTGTATCCCCCTGCAGTAACATATCAACAAAAACAATCCATTTTTCCAACTTGATTTTGTTTCAATTACAAATGAAATATACTGTTTATGTAATTTTTAATTTAATTCTGTTCTAGATGACATATACAACTTAACATTCACTATATTTCTAGCTATCCACTATAATAATCAGACACTACAAATTTCACATAGAAATATTATTACCACCCCAAATAAATGTTAAGTATTTTTCTACAGCTTATGCTTCAATCCATTTCATACTGATTGTGTGTGCGCACGAGAGCTTTTTTTGTACAAGGCTTGGTGTTTGGTACAGTATAGTGTTAAAAGAAATATTCTAAAAATTAATGAACCTTAATGCATGAAAATTAACATAATTTTTCTTGCTTGAAATAAATACACATCATGTACCACATGATTAAAAATTTCATGTCCTAGATCATCAAGGCCAAGAGGTCTCAGATACAGAATGTAGCATGCCTTCTCCCATTTACTTTGGACAGTTCCCATTTTTTTTTCCCTTTTATCAATCCACATCCTCCACATTTAGCATACTTTGAACTACATGTCTTGAGTTATTAGACGTTATCATATAATAATAATAATAATAATCAGTACTAGTACTATGGTTCAAATATACCGGATAGTAAAACAGTTCTTCTAGAGTACGGTTATTAGTTGACAGCCATGGAAGCACATATTGTGAACAATACAGGACGAAACTCAAAAACACTTTTTCACTGGCAAGGCATCAGACCATCAAAACTGAATCAGGTTTACGGTTTACCTGAGCAAACGAATAAAGCCTCCAAACATAGTAAGTATGCTCCTTTGAACCAAGCTCAAATAAGAAACTAAAGAGAGGATTCCCACGACCCTGCTCCATTATAGCTTGCTCAAAAGCACAACCTCCATCGAGAACATAGAGTGCCATTGTATCAATAACATGTTGAAGATGGTTGTCGTCAGGCACAACAACATTAATATCAGGTATGTTTGGAGTAAGAACCTACACGTGTAAGAAGAAAGCAAGGTGTACAAGAAATTATCAGCATAGACGGTGAAATAGTGACCTCAAGAACAAACGACAAACTAAAGTGAAGATGCCTTGGCTCTAAGTCTGAATCACTACTTTTCTCTTACCCCATAAATCTTTATATTACAGAGAGTTTCGGCCTTGAGAAACAGATCCAAAACATGAATTGAAATTCTAACATCAACATGGAAAAGTTCTAAATGAAATTTCACAGAAGACCATCAAAGCAAAAGAAAAACTGGCTACAGTCCTACTATGGTAGTCCAAATAATCAGGAATCTAGGCCTCGGTAACGACCCCTTCCAGCAGAGTCTCCATTCCCTAGAGTAACACGGAGATTTCACTCCATCCCGAAGGATAGAATGTCTTGGTTTGATTGGAGAAAATTTTAGGCCGAGTTAAAAAGGTGTTAGTGTATTTTTTTCAATTATATCCCTTGATCTTAACCTAAAACAGTAGATGAAATTACATTATTTTTATATGAATGTGGGAAGTGAAAATCTGAGAGCATTCTCTCAAGGGCAGTTTGATAATTAATGGCTTTTATCAGGAAAGAAGAGATTGTTGGAATGTTCTAAAATGAAAGATAAGGCATTCAATGTAGCACAAAGAAGTTACTTTTCACTAGCTTTATCTAAGTTGATTGAGAAGAATAAATTGGAACTTTATTATATTCCAAGATCATAAACAAAATTTTCTCCAAATAATTCACATTGGTAAAAGACAAAGTATCAACAACATATAACTACGGTCTTCAGTACAACAATAATGCTGATTCATAGTGTTTTAGAAGCAAAATGCCATCATATTAGTGTTAAAATTCTTTTTAAGCAGGTTGGATGACAGTACGAAAAGGAAATCAGGTCTAATGAATTGGAAAATAGTACTCTTAGCGAATTGCATGTGATGATAGAGTGAATTATTGAACGTTTAGAATACAAGCTCTTTTCTCCTTATTCAATTTTTATAAGAATGACTTATTACCACTTCTATTTTATTCCAAAGAAATGTTGCATGGGCATAGAATACTATCTAGTTTTACTCGCTCTTTTTTAGGTTCCCATTTTCTTTATTAAAATTAAAATAGTTTCTTTATACATAGTACCAAGGCTTTGACCTCATCGGTAAGTTAAATACCAAATTCACTTGCTAAGAGAGAGTAAAAAAAATAAAACTGCAATATCAGATGTGATAACCCACCAGCTCAGAATTTTGGCCAGGAACAGAGGTTACCGGAGGGCCAGATGGACCAGACAAGATGACAGTTGCACCCTGTCAAACATACAAAATATTTGATTTGTTATAAAGAGGCAGAGACCCAAAAAAAAGGTCATGACATGATGAATATTGTTTTACAGAAAGAAAAGGGCAAGATGCAGATCAAAGGCATATCTCTATTGGGAAACCCAAATTTAAACAGCCATGGAAAAAGGTAAGATACATTCATAAAGGAGAATATTCAAGTGATCAAACATTGAAAGGTTGATAGTTACTGACCTCCTTACTCCTGATGGCCATTTGTCCAGGAGGGGGAGCGGGAAGTGCTTGTGATGGAAGAGAAACTGATTTACCCCACCCAATCTTCAACTCATATTCATAAACGATTACTCCTGGATCATAAAATAATATCTTCAGGCCATTTTTATCTATAGATGATATTCTATCCTCTGAAAAGTATCAAACATGCAACTTATTAACATCATAACGAGTAAACTTATAGCCATTCAAGTTTGTAGCCAATCTGAAGTCGTACTGCAAAAAGAAGGAAAATTGTGGGTACATTTATCCCCGTCTCTAAAGGTGAGATTTACATAGTTGGCATCGCTTCTTCACCAGTGAAGATCTTTGCATTTACAATGTTTTAGCCAACAGACAGATTTTTTTTTTTTTGAAAGGTAATCAACATTTTATTAATCAATGCATAATACACAGGGAGTGTATAATCACTTTAAGTCAGAAAAGAACGACATGAAATTAGACAGTCCATCTATATGCCTAATAGCCGCACTATTAAACCAAGTATACAATGTCAGTAAAACAATTCCCTAATATGCACTTTGTCCGTGATAGCAGACAGATTACCATTTCACTGCAGTTCTGCTTCGCAAAGGCCATCC
The DNA here is from genome assembly GCA_903798395.1 of Fraxinus floribunda. Taxonomy (NCBI): domain Eukaryota; kingdom Viridiplantae; phylum Streptophyta; class Magnoliopsida; order Lamiales; family Oleaceae; genus Fraxinus; species Fraxinus floribunda. The sequence continues at coordinate 8,198 of CAIGRS010266049.1, read as the reverse complement.
ATACTACAAGCTAGCTTATGTTTTATTTTGATGAAATTAGTTCTTAATATAGTGTTATAAAATACAAAATAATTACTCTCCATGCCAATATGATGTCAAATAAAAGAAGCTATTGAATGCTTAACTATAAAATCCTATAATACAAGGAAAGACTGACCATGAATAAGACCGATTCCTATTTTTTATGAGCAAAATGCAAGCAATGTAATAGCTAATATTAATCAACCCCATAATTAACCCCTGGATTGGCACAATAGTTCCCTAATGATCAAACACCATAACATGAGGAGAACAACAGAACAAGAAATGAACCATCAAAATTGTATTATCACATGAAACATGTAGGTAGCATTTCATGTGAAAAATTTAAAAGTCGAAAAAAAAAAGGGTATATAATGGTTTTTCAGAGAACATAAATAAATCAAAAAATTCAAAAATTGAAACATGTATAAAGAGACTTAAAACCAAACCCTGCATTTCATCCTTAGCAGCCTGAGCATCAGCTCTATTCATGAAAGCTACAAAACCACAATTTCTTTGTCGCCTTCGTTCTTCTTCTGTCCTTGGCCACATTATTTTCACACTAGCAACAAGACCAAATCTTCCAAAAGTTCGTAAAAGGAAATTCTCATCTACCTGCAGCAAAGGAAATGAATCAACAATACAAATGTTAGCTAAGCATTAGCTAACATCTCAGCCCTAAAGAATGGCAGTGGTCTCAAGGTATAGAATGGACAAGAATCTGACCTGAGGTGACAAGTTTCCAACGTAAAGATTTGTAGTTTGTGGATCTCCATCATCAAATGATCCAAACTTTCCCATCTCAAAATCATCTGGCAGCTCATCAAACCGGCTGGAGGGCTGAAGTCAGAGCAATATCATCATAGATGAGGACTTAAATAAACAAAAGTTAATCATATGACAACAAGCCTAATAATAACTCTTCAAATACACATTGCACGAGTTTAATATCCATAACTTTCACATAGAGACATAGATGCTCATCTCACCATAAGCAACATGATAATGCAAATAAGTATTTGACATGTATTGTATGAGCAGCTATAGCTTAAGAATCCATGGGACACACTAACCAGACTTTGACAGGAAGAAAAAAGATGAGAAAAGGATAAGAAACAAAGACACAAAAGTAGTGAGACAAAAAAATTGGCCACCAGACCTTTATCTTTTATGCTACATTAACTAGTTAGAAGAAGAACTCACAGCAGAATTATCACCATAACGTGTATCAGAATATTGCTCACGCTCTTGATTACGCCTCTCCCTCATTTCTTGTTCATGTTTCAACTCCTCCATGAAATGATCAATGTTCCTGGATTTCCCTTTTTCTTTCTCTTTTGGCTTCTCCTCCTTCTGCAGGTTGTGAAGCAAACAATTGAAACATAAATGAAAAACGATATTTATCAACTCTCCAAAACTACGAGAGAGAGTTCCATTTAGCTTAATCACCTTCTTTTCAAATTCTTTACCCTTTGCTGCCATAGGAGGTGGAATGAACGATGGCACATACCTGCATGAAGTTGAACTATAAACTAATATCTATGACAACGATTACATGTTCCCAAAAAATTGTAAAGGGAAGAAAAATAAAAAAAAAGGGACAAAAAATAGACCAATTTTTAAATTGGTTCACCTAGAAATGTACTATCGGTATTTGTGATGAACTTGTATCTGACTATTCTAAAGATGCCAAGTTGCCAACATCTAAATTAAGGGACTGCAAGTGTAATTTTTCCAGCCAACTAGATAATTGATATTTCATTAGATGATTCTATTGCTCATGTTAAATAAGAGTCTATGAAGAGAAATGACCAGCTCGAGGATATAGTTTCAAAATTTAAATCGAGAAGAAGAATAAAGGTATCTCTTTTAGGATACTCAGGGAGAGTCCAAGGTAAAGGCTTGCTTCACTCAAATCAAAACTGGTATCACGGTTTGAAATTACATAGATACCAATAAACTTGAAAAGAGTTAACACATACATAGGCTCTCCTACTCTAGATGGTACATGAAATATGTGAACAAGTTCATATCCAAGTCGAGTGAATCATATGGTATACAGAGAAATATGCTCAAGCAAGATATTTTGTGCATATCAGAGCATTTAACTGAATTCATAATTTCTATCAAGTCACATAGGGAAAGCAGCTAGAAGATCTGATAGAAATTATAGAAAAAATTTATCATTAATTATGGCTCAAAAGGTATGAAATTTCCAAGGCCAGGGAGGTTGGTGCGTCTGTCATGATATGTGAAAGAGCCAAAGTATGGCTTGATCTTTGAAGCAATTTACTCCATATTATTGTAAAGTTTTGAGAATAAGATTGTTTATTGATGCTAAAGGAAGAAAAAATGGTTGATTAGCCATGTAATAAAATGTGTGTTACAAATGCATTGTGCATCTTTCACTTAATTCCCTCCACTAACAAATGCCAACTTTAGATTTAGGATAACTAGAAGACATCCATGTAAGAAGTAATGAAACTTGACCTGGAACACTGCATTTTTCCCCCTTGGCAAGCAAGTAGAGAATATTGATTGAAACCACATCGACAACAGGCAGAAGAATAAGATACAAGCCACAGAAAAAGCCTAGACAATTTGCCAAAAATAACTAATTTATCTGTATTTGGTGATTACTGGACAGTTTACAGAACAATTAGTAGGTCTATACTTCAGTTAAATGATAAACAATGTCTTCAGCAGCTGCGTGGACTTAGAGCTTAAAAAAGAATCTTAAGCTGTATGGATTCGATCCAAATCTCATGCACAAAAGGTAAAGGTTATCACAAGGGAAGAAAAAGACCTAAAGAATATTGAAATTAGTTCCTCCATAATACAATATTTATGATTGAATAAATCAAGTGATGGTACCATTCATAAGTACATGACTTATTAAAGCGAGATGTTAATAATATATAATTAGTCTGCTAACTTTACACAATTTGAAAGCAGAGCAGAAGAAGCTGTATCTGAGAATATCATCACCAAAAAATTCTCATACTCAATATGCCTAACAATAAGAGCATTGAAGCACAGTTGATCAAAAGCATTTGTTTACCTACTCCCCTTCTTTATACCAGAACCCTCATCTTTGGAATTTCCACCTGCCATCCGCGAATGAATAGAAAAGGCCCATTTTTTTATTAATGCGTCCATGTAAAAAAGAAATAATTATTTATTTATCCATATTGCATTAACAAACAAAATTATATTAAATTCTTCCGAATAAAGGGCTCAAGGAATTAAATTAAACAAATTTTCTTAATTAGCAACAGACCTTCAGAATAATTTTTCAGCTTCTCGTTAGGATTGATGGTACCACCTCGGACAAAGGCCTTGGACCCTGGTGTATCATCCACTTGAAAGGATTCCACAAACTCTTGATATAACCGAGCTGCTTCATCCTCCTCCCTCTAAAGATATCAAAAAATTTACATTAAATGTAAATATGGACAAGTAAGATTATAATTAAAATCATATTTCTTTCTCCCAACTAGAGAAAAAGGAACGCTGTGGGACAGGGGGGAATACTTTTTTCTTAGCCTCTTCCTCTTCTCTATGCTTTTGAAAAGGTGTCTTCTTCCGAGAACTCATTTTACCATCAAATGATTTAACTGCAGAAAAGCACAAAAAAAGTCAGTAGAAACACTCATCTTGATGGTACACATTGCAGAGTGGACCGAATTATAATAATCAAAAGAAGAAAAAATTCAAGGAACCCAGATCATGAGTTCCAAAGATAGAATGGGCACAAAATCGAAAAACCCACACCATTAGTATTTCATCAACTACCTCGTGAACGAAAAAACAAAAAATTTAGTATTTATTCAGAAAGTTAACTATACAATAATAACAAGAAGCAGTAGTTGTACACAACTTTTTTTCACAGATACAAACATATATACTAAAATTATATTGCTGGAGCTACACGAGAAAATCAGTTAAAACTATGATTTAAGGGTTAATTTTGCCTTTCTGCAAAACCCTTGAACATATCTTACAAATGCGCGCACGCACACACACACACACACACACACACACACACATATATATATATATAGAGAGAGAGAAAGAGAGATTACGAGAGAGAGTAAACGGGGAATGGATCTGTGAATGATCAAAAGAATTTTCTGATACGAGAGAGAAATGAATGCCTTGGAGCTAAACCCGGCGACGTAGTATCCTTTACCTAGAATGGTAGTCGGAGATCCAACCCGAATAGAAGATCCGGATAAAAATGAGTTTTCTTCCCTTATTTTTTCTTTTTTGAGGTTCATTTTGAATTAAATGCGACTTTAAGTAGAGTTGCCCCGGTCACAGATCTTCACTTGGTACAATTAACTCATACGACTTTTTATTTTCTTTTAGGCTCTATTTGATCTACATTCTTTCAATACTCATTTTTAACTACATAATTTTTAATAAAATAATATTATAGGTAAATTCAAAACTTTTTCTTCTTTTTTAACCACATATTTTCCATCATGTTACTATTTAAAATGTATTATTTCCTTAAAAAAGAATGTGCATCAAATAGGAGCTAGTTTAGGGATAGCAACGAAGCGGGTATGGGACGAATTGCCCATTCCCACTTCCGTCCCATCGAGAATTTTTGTTATCTTACCACATCCACATTCCATGTTAAAGCGGGACGAGACGGGTTTGAGGTGGGACGGGGCAAGGTATCATCCCATTTATTTTTTATTTATTTTATTTTTTTACTTTTAATTTTCTTATATCTTTAGTTAGTAAATATTATTATTTTTTTACTAATTTGTTAAAATCAACTTATTTTCTCTTTAAAAATTATAATAAATTTATTATTTTTGTTCGATAAAAAAACTTAAATTTGAAATTAAGTTTAAACGGAGCGGGTAGCGGGGTGAGGAATATATTTCCCGTACCCGTCCCGTATCCACTTCGAAGTAATGACCCTCGTCTTATCCCCGCCTCATTTACCAGGTTAGACAGGTAATCTCCGTCCCATTCGGGTCGAGACCCCATGAGTATCGGGTTGAACGGATTTTTTTGTCATCTCGAGGCTAGTTCAGATTCAAAATGGTATAATCAAATTACTTAACTTTGATTTACTTGCAAATCTAATCACTTTGTCCACCGACCATCAAATTAGACAAAAGTAACAAGAACTTCTCTATTTAGATACTCTCTTCCAGTAATAGTAAGGAAAGTTGACTAGAAATTTTTATCCATTTAGACATTCTTTTTCTTCTTTTTGCACGAGTTTCGAAGCATCCAAGTATTCTTGTCGATTGGCGATCTAGTTCGATCAGTTCAAACTTTGAAAGATGTGAGTCAGGTTGGTTCTCGTGTTTGTACCACCAGTCCGATTGAACCCGACTTGAGAAATCATACAAGTGTAGACATTGGCAGCACATGTTCGGTGCATTTCTGTTATTGTTGGGTCAAAAATCAATGAAAAATTACTTAGTGTTCTTCTGTAAAAAATCTGCCAAACTTTTCTATACCTATAACGTAACTATTTTTTTAAATTGACTTTACTCGTCCCGAAGCTAAGTCAAGAAGGAATCAGACAAATCACCTATACTCTTCGTCTCACTAAAGCAATCAGCGTTAGACACCTCTATTATCAAGTAATTTTTGCTTGAAATCTCACTTCATACGTATTGCGCACAACCCCTTCCTCCAAACTTAAGAAATTCCATTTTATTTGACAAGTATTGTAACCTCTCTTGTTGCTCCTTCCTGAGTACAACACAGCACCAACCTTGATGACTACCCCAGTCCAAGTTACATCTCCACTACTACGAGTCCCCTAATTTATCATCCACAAAAACACTAAGAGCGTGTTCGATAGAGATTAAAATTAAAAAACTATTAGGGGGAAAAAAAAGGCTGGTTAGGACAATCTGAATGATATATATTAAGAGGATGTTTGGTAGAGATTAAAATCGGATTAAAATTGAAAAATTAGTCGTTATTGTTGACTTTTATTAGACGAGTGTGACCCAATAACGACTATATTTTCAATTTTAATTGAATTTTAAACTGTACCGAACAGGGCCTAAGTAAAAAATTTGTTCCACATTAATTTTTGTTGTCCCTTTTGTTTCGTTTAGCTACTTTGTTTTAGTTTGATATCAGACGTTTTTCTGTTTTAATGGTTGATATATGTTTATGTTTTTATTCACTTATGCCAATGCTTAAGGTGTTTCAATCACCTCATTTGTTGTTTTTATGTAAATTCGTGTGTTCTATCGTGTATCTTTTCCTAAACTCACTTTGACCATTTCTATACTTCTCTCGAGGTTTTTGTTTATTCCTAAACATTTTTCGGAATTTTTTTAGCAAAATATGATGACTCCTCTTCATTAGGAGGATTTGAATATGAGGACTCTTTAAAACTATTTCTCAACAGTTTTTAAGATCAATGACTTATTGTTTGTAGGTATAGCTAATGTAAGTTCATAAGTCTGAAGAGATCCAACTAGTTTTTCCACCTTGATAGAGTCTATATCCTTACTCTCCTCAATATCAATGATTTTAGCCCTAAATCGCTCAGGTAAGGATTTAAGGATTTTTCTTACAATTTTAGGCTCTGGGATTTTCTCGCCTAGGTTGAAACTAGAATTCACTATGTCGTTTAGGTTCACATAAAACTCATCAAACATTTCATTCTCTCTCATCCCAATCTCTTCAAACCTAGTGGTTAACGTATGCAACTTAGCATTTTTTATAGACTGTGTTCCCTCATGTGCGGTTTGTAAGATATCTCAAACCTCTTTGGCTACCTCACAATGGACACTCGCCTAAATTCCTCCGGAGATATTGTCACAAATAGAGCATGTAATGCTTTACTATTCCAATTACATTTATCCAAATTAGTTTTAGACCAATTATTGATGGGAGCGGGGGTTACAACGTTGTCTACAATTGTACTAGGGGCATTCCAACCATTCACCACACTCAAGCAAATTCGTTCATCCATGAATTTTAGGAAATCTCTCATTCTAACATTCCAACAAGCATAATTATTGTCATCAAAATATGGTGGAACGGATAATGAATTACTCATCTTTCTAGGGTTGGGATTCGAATTTAGGCTCTGATACCAATTGAAATAGCATAGTTTATTAACTAAGTTTGACCTTACATGCGGAGTGATACAATTAACAAGTAACAAGTCATTTTTAATTGTTTCTAAATGGTGAAACAAACAATCAAATTATCCTATGTTGAATTACCTTAGTTTGTAATAAGAAAATAATAAATAACATCAATATTGACGACGGAGAAACCCAACTGGGTAAAAACTCCGGGACCAAGTCAATTACCTCCACTATAGACAATATGGAGTGAGTTACAGTCAGATACTATCTAGCCAACTCCACTAGACTTCATGATCTATTTCCTGCTAACTTCAAGGTCTGCTCCAAGACCTACTCCATGATCTGCTCCAAGATCTTTTGCAATTGTCTCTTCCCAATGAAATTTTAAGAACCTACTCCAAGGTCCTGTGCTTTTCCTGTGCTTGTAGTCCAACATCTAGAAACTTCTAAAGTTCAACTGAGAAAGTACATTCCTAAGGATATTTAGGAAGTATGTGTTTTTTATTCTTCAATATGATATTCTTCAATGATCTTAAGAATAAAAATGATAAATCACAAAGGAGGAATATGTTCTTGGATCTCTAAAGAATGATACGAGGCAAAAGAATAATAATCAACCACAGAACAATTCGTACATAGGCTGGGTATTTATAGGAGAGTGTAATTATATTGAATGTGCCAGAAAAATACTTTAAAACAACAATTAGGGTTTTTCAAATCGATTTATCGCTCAAGCGAGAAGCGACGACAGACGAGCGACACAATTTCACTCGAGCGAGAGCTCGACGACAGGTGGACGATAGACGTTCGTGCAAAATCCGCAAGCGTACGGGATCGTTGACAAGTAATAGAATTGATGAGTTAAGAGTATCATCCCACATGGAATAAATTCAATTCAAGTTTAATAGTTATGTACGAAATTTGAATTGTGTAAACAAAAGAGAGTTTGATTATATTTTATAATAAATTAATCTAAGCAAGCAAATAAATATGATATTTTTCTAATTTGTAAATGATTGTATTTGATTCATGTATTCCCCTATTTCCATCTCAATTCTCAATAATAATTTTATTCAATATATGCAT
>CAIGRS010265979.1:0-24571 GCA_903798395.1 Fraxinus floribunda | reverse complement strand
TTATGATGGATTTTGATTCTCCTAACCACAAGGGTCGTCCCCCAATAAATGAAATCGCAATCCAAGTCTTATTGAATGAAATATTGCTAAATCAAATATTACCATAAACGACAAAAACGATTAATTGATGACCTAAATGAAGAAATTTGCCCAAAATTTGACATACATCAGGGCCAAAGGCCCTGAGTTGTGATTATTGGTCCCTTTCCAATCGAATTGGACTATCAATTCGCTAAAAACGGACAAACCCGAAATTCCATGAAATTATTATTTTGCCTTCATCAATTACCTTTCACTTTTTCGTGGGTGGATTATTTGCACTTTTAAAATAGTTTTGGTTAATAGTTGCAATTTATTCAATTGTTATTATTATATATTTTTTTTTAATTGAATGGATGGTAAAACTAAAATCGTCAAAACATGGTGAAAAAGATTTTCAGCGCATGAAAAGTGATAAGTAAGGACATAAATGTCATGAAATGAAAGGTAGTGCCGGTATCCACAATACCGCCAAAGGTACGAACATTTTGTGTCAATTAGCCCACTAAATTATTCCGAATCATGAGCTCGACTATAGTTCTAGAACCGGATCTTCAACGGCCCGAATGATTCTTCTGACACGTATACTTGAAATTGTGGGCCTCTATTGCTTTTTATCTGACACGTGTATTATTAACCCCACAAAGATATTTGTGGAAGAATTATGATTAGGGTTAATTTAATCAATGATGATTAAACTTTGTTATAGGTTATCAATTACCCTTTGAAATTCAAAAAGTAGCTCTTTACTCGTTGAACTTTGCTATATGTTACTACTTATTCATTGAAATTTAAAATGTCACTCGTTGTTCATCCAAATTTGAATAAAGTTACTCATTATTCACTCTGTATTATTTCCATGATTGTTATCTATAGCAAAAGTTAGTGAACGATGAATAACTTTGTTCGAATTTAGGTAAGTAACGAGTAAACTTTTAAATTTCAATAAGTAAATAGTAATATATAATAAAGTTTAGTGTGTAAAAGTATTTTCTTAAAGATGAATGAGCAAGTAGTAACCATTGCAAAGTTCAATGTGTAACCATTGCAAAGTTCAATGGCCATTAATTAAATTAACTCATTAATGATTATACAATTGACAAGAGGCGCACCCTAACAACCCCAATAAACTTCTTTTTTCCGTTCTCTCCCTACACTCGCGCAGCGTTACTCTCTCTGCACAAACGGAGGATCTGTATAAGCATCTACAGAGATGTATAAGTGTAGGTATAGTTATTGTTTTGCGATTTATGTATCAGTTATAGTTTTGAAAATAATATTTTGTGAGCATTGGGATTTGAATGATTTTAATTCAACAGATCATACTGTGTATTTGTGGATTTGTGAGTGTTAAAAATGGCGGAGAGCTGGATAGAATGTAAAGGAGATCTGTGGAAGGATAGGGCTCGATTGATGCAGCTGCGGCTAAGGGACCGGTTCAGAGTGGCGGTGGACCAACACCACCGGCCGAATTTTCAGAACCTAAGGCTCTCCACCACTGACTACTTCTCGTCCACCGTGAGGCGCTGGTTAGACCGGTTCCGGGATTTCCGTCGTCATTCGCTGCCTTCTTCTTCCACTTTTTACCGTAGAAGTGGTGAGCACAGCCCCTAATTACTCCATATACCTACATATGTCAATATTAATGTATTACAAAAAGTTGTAAATTGTAATTAGTTATGTTTATGATATACTTCTTTATTGCATGTGTGGAAAAGATAATCTCTCTCTTATGTAAAACGATACAATCGTATTAACGGATTGATAATTCACGCACTTGTTAAATGATGATAGAACTATTTTAGTTTTATGAAAGTGAATATGTTATAGATCTAAAAAGAAGATTGATTGACTGAAAGTCTTTAACATTGATTGACTGAAAGTCTTAACATATATTTTATAAGGAAGGATTCCGGGTATAGGAACATGCAATTGCTTTTGTGGTTTCCCACTTCCTTGTAAGTTAATAAATCATAGTCCTGACTCCCTTGATTAAATGTACATTGGTCTACTCTCTTGAGACACATATTACCCCCCACCCCCACCCCCGTGTTTCTTTTGCCACATAAAAAGTTGTTATAAATCTTATTTCTGATTATATAGATAAAAACTGATCACCGGTGAACAAAGAAAGAAAGTGGAAATGGCTCTAAACTTTTGGTGTTTCTGCTTGCTTGGTTAATGATTAGGAAGGCCATGGCTGAATTTTCTGGTAATATCAAAACGAAGTTATAATTTTTTGATTCAAAATTTGGTCCATTCAAAGCTCCGGTTGTGACCACAAAGATAATTTTTGAGGCGAAGTAAGTGTGTCAGCTAATCATGCTTCATCTGTCTTACAAAGATATGCTTGTTTCTAGTTTCACAGAGATTAAGAAAACCGAATTAATATAGTTGCAACTATAACATATTCCTTACGTTTTTTTAATATACCCCTACATTGAGTAATGATACTTCATATTAATAAGGAAAGTGACCTATCATTTGGGACAAATGAAAAAGGAAAGCTCAAGCCTATCTTTATGGGATGGAGGAGTATTTTCTATTGATTGTGCCTCGAGACTTTTTAGATGAAAGGAGGTTCGAAGAGGTTGAGTTTCCACTCTTCTTAGAAGTTCAAGCTTTTCTTATTATTCAAGGGCTAGGTTTAATCGGTGCAAGTTACTCCAGAAACGAAGCTGATTTTATCTTAGGAAACACAATGAAAGATGATTCATCAGTCTGCCTTTTCCTACATTTGATTGGTAATATATGATTTTATTTGTCGATAGTGTGCTATTGAAATAGAGAGAAGCTATTGAAAAGGAAGCTATATAATCTCTTCTTTTATTTAAATATGGAGCTTCCTTGCCTAGTTCGCACCATCTCTTGCTCGTCTATTTCTTCAGCTTAGGCATAATTATATCTTTCACTCCTGATTGTTGATGGAAATTCGAAGGGCCAACATCAGACTGTATTCTGCAAATTGTATTTAAGATATAGTTTTCCAATTTTCTAGCGACTCCTTATCTTAAAATTTTAGACTGTCAAATAAAAGAAGTACCTGATGTTGTAATTTGAGGATTGAAACTGGTTTATGGCATTGCATTAGAATGTGCTGCTTTTTTTTACTGCAGTCCAGTGTGCACAGATAAACAAACTCAGCTAATTCGAGTTTACACGACTTTTGGAAGTGGTATCACTTCCAATTTTGAAGGCTTCTTTTGATCTTTTCAATGCTTCATCCTATTGTATTGCTTTCAATTGGGCATTTTAGACCCATAGATGTTACTCTTGTTGTCCTACGATCAATAAGAGTAACTCTTTGTGCTTCGTGATTATAAACTTTCTTGATCTCTGACTCGAACAGTTTCACCTCAAGCTAGCTTGCCAAAAGTTTATTCCAGTTTTGAACAGGTTTTCTTTGGCTGCAATCTAAACCATTTGGCGTGCCTTCTTCCACAGGATGTAGGAGCACCCATGTTAAAGATGACATCATGCCTTTTTTAAACATTAATAATGAACATTATGCCTNGGCTGCAATCTAAACCATTTGGCGTGCCTTCTTCCACAGGATGTAGGAGCACCCATGTTAAAGATGACATCATGCCTTTTTTTAACATTAATAATGAACATTATGCCTTCTTAAACAATTTATGTGTCTAACTATAACATACTGTTTTAGCACACTGATTTAAATTCAGTTTCTGTCTAGTCGTGAAAATTGTGGTTAACAGTCCTATCATCTATTTGTCTGGTCTCCCATGACGCCTGTAATAGGCATTCTTGATTTTTTTTTTGTTTTCTGGAAATTATCTAAAATAGGTTCCTTCCGAGAAATGTTCTGTGCTACATAGTGGTGGTAAGTACTTAAATCAATTTTGTAATGCAGTCAGCAAGGACATTGATGCAGATGCTGATTCAGTCTTGACTCGTATGCTCCAAGCCGTGGCTGTTCCTGTTATTGGAAATGTTTGCTACATTTTTATGCATGGCCTTAACCAGGTTCAGGTAATCCAAATACCTTGTTTGGCAATCTTTAACTCTTCTTCTCTGGAGATATTTCCAGAAATATGGTGAATTCACTTTGCTAGTGTTCTAGATATATGGTGCAGAAAACTTACACCAGGCACTTCTTCACAGACCAGAAAACAAGCCACTGATTACGGTAGGCAACATCTCTTGGACACACTGGTTGTGAATTATATATTTCTTCCCTTTGTTTCCACCGTGTTGCTCACATAAACTTGTCGTTCTCATAGGTGAATCATATTTAGTGCTGAACGATTCAATTCATTGCAGGTGAGCAATCATGTTGCTGCCATGGATGATCCTCTAATTATTGCTTCACTACTTCCTCCTAGCATGCTACTAAATGCTCATAGCTTGAGGTGGACGCTTTGTGCATCTGATCGGTGTTTCCGAAATCCGGTTACATCTGCATTCTTCAAGTATGTCAAAGTTCTGTCTGTTTCTCGTGGTGATGGGATTTACCAGAAGGTACTAATATTCACTTCTTTGTCTGCTCCATCATCCAGCATTAAGTGATAAAATTTCGTCTTGATTCAATTTTCTTTGTTCTATAAGATCATTTTACATGCAATTCTTACAACTATCAACCAGTGTGAAAATACAAGTGAGCAGATATATCTGTACATGCTTGGTGAATTTATCTTTTTTTTTTCTTCCCCATAAATGTGGTTTGCTTGTATATTTAGAGTGTGTTTGAGCCCCATTTTTCTATAAAATGAGTTTTGTAATAGTGATTTTTTTGAGAATATATAGTTAAAAAGTGGGAAAACATTTTAGGTTTACATGCAAAATTATTTTATTGGAAGAATATGCAGTTCAAAATGATTTTGGAGAAAAATGAGTTTTTAGATGATGGAGATCAAACACGGGTTTATATTCATTGGTGATTTCATGCTTACTGTGTATGTAATATTTTACAGATATTATAATCAATTAAGTCAGTCTAATTAAATGCTCATGCAGCTTTGTTGATGGAATGTGCACTATCTTCATTTCTACTCTTTTTGGGAGTTAGTTCATTTCATTTATGCCTTGGGCACCATCAATCTTAATTAGAGTTCTCTGAAAGAGTATTAACAAGTTAATTTCTGGGGACCCTACGTCATACATTATTCATCTATTTACCAATGGATTGTGTTTACTGGATGTGCATTGATTATTCTCTGTTTTCATTTTTACTCTTTTTGGGATAGGTCATTTCATTTATTCCTTAGTCCTTGCACACCATCAATCTTAAATTGGAACGTTCTGGAGGAGAACTAACAAGTTAATTCTGGAGATGCTACCATACTTTATTCTGTAACTTACCTCTACAGAAATGTCGTCTGTGGACACAGCTTTGGTTCATGCTTTTAATGGAATCTCTAGAATTATCACTAAGGTTTTCGTCTGCTAAGATTGAAACTTTATGAACTGATGGCTTGTTTACGGTGAGTCTGTGTAGATTGTTCACCGTTCTTGTTTTCATCTTTGTTTAATCTTAAGTGTTGTTTAAAAAGCACCGGAGGCTTAAGAGTTACACTTTAAGGTGTGACTCATGTGAAGACTTCAATAATCGCCTCGAAGCTATGGTTTGAGTGCAATTTTTCTAGCTTCATGCCTCAACTGGCTGAGGCATAAGCCTTGAGACAGTTGAGGTGTGCGCTCTTGTCTTGCCTTTACTAGGCTTTTTATTCTGGCCTCAACTATTTGGTCTGGTATTTTATTAGTATAGAGCATTTAAGGAATTTCCAGACTATTTTAAACAGAACCCAACTCCAAAAACTCAAATCAAATAAAATAAAATAGAACTGGAGAACAGGGAAGAGAACAAAAGAAGTGTGCGTGTCCTACCCACCTACATGAAGTGCGATAAACCCCTCCCTGTTGAAGTTTCCAGTGACAAGGAACATACACACATAATTCCTCCCTTTTCCCTTTTTATATTTTCCCTTTCCTTGTTCTTGTTCTTATCTCTGCTATTTTGTTTCCTTTTCTCCAGATTTCTTTTCTTTTAAAGTTGAAGCAAGCAAATTGTTCAATAGGTGGTTAGTTCATTTGTTTGAATAGACTTTTAGTTCTAGCTGTGGATTAATGGTCCTGCCATGCAGTCACATTTCTGTTGCTAATTCAGTATTTGATACTTTTGTGGATCCATTTTATATTAGACTTCAAAATTTTGTTCAAATGTTATATTAATAACTTTTTAAAATAGTTTATGTTTATCATGAATTTAATTTGTATTTTGTATGTTTTTGAATTATTTTATTGCTTTATGTTGAGCTTAAGCCTCGCCCAAAGGAGGCAAAGGGCCCTGATATCGGATTTATCCATTTCAACACTGATATTGAGAATACACTTTTGCTTCTTAAATTATGGTGATTATCTGCTATTATATTGGCCTTTCCAATCTGATTTTTGGAAAATACGTCAAAATGATTAGAAAACTTGCTGCTAATTTGTTTTTTTCTCTGCTACAGGGTATGGACTTGGCCATTTCCAAATTGAACCGTGGTGGCTGGGTTCACATATTTCCAGAAGGCAGTCGGTCTCGAGATGGTGGAAAAACCATCGGATCTGCCAAGAGAGGTATTGGGAGGTAAGATATCATAAATCATTTACAAGGCAATGCCTACTCATTTGACTACTCTTCTTTTCTGTCCTTTGAATTGCATCAGCTTGTTGCTGACCCATTTTTAAGTTGTTTGTCTTCACTAGATTATGCACTGAAATATAACTAATGTAGTTGTGTATATCGTATTCCTAACAGCCATAAACTCACAATTGATCATCTTACGCATAGACCCCTTTTTTTGGATGGGCTACAAAGTACTATCATTAGACATTAACTATATTAAATAAGATAACCAACCAAATAAAGAAAGGTTATTAGCCGAAGAAATAAATAACATTTGCCTTGCATGGGGTGAAATAAATCATGTGAATGTGCCTTGTGGATCTGGACTGGGGAAGCATTTTAAGTCACTGGCAGTGGATAGGGGTGCCTTCAGCAACCACTTAGAGGACATGGTCAAGTGAACACTGTCAGTTCATATGTAGTTTCATTAGCCAAAACGATTATATGGATATGTGCGTGTGTGTGTAGATAATAAATATATTCTTTCAAGGATTTGAATAATACCTGTAAGCATTGGAGGTTCCACATCCCTTAATTGGCATGTAATTGTTTGCAAGTCTTGGTTAACAAGTACTTGCCAAGTTGCCAATGTTCTGTCAATTTAAAATAATTCCTGCTAGTTTATCATCTGGTTGATCTGAGCATGCTGAACAATTCAAAATGTTAATTTAACAACAATGTTGATGTAGAGAGATAAACCCAATTATTTTAGTTTATGTTAATAAAAAAAAAATTCCCTTGATAAACAATCCCAGTTTTCTCGTCAAACATGTCATTGGCCTCTCCATAAACTTGTTTAATTTGAAATAAAAGCTTGTGAAATACCGAAGATAAAGGCCCTGAATAATGTTGTACTGTTCTTCTCTCGATTACAAAACCTCTCTCAATGATTGAAATAGTAGCGGAGCAATGTCAGAGCCTGTATTCAGTCCTTGAGATAATGTAACTAATACTGTCTTTTTTTGTTGCGGCCATTATTTTTTTCTTAGTTTATGCTTTCAGTTTGGAAATTTAGCATGTCTCGTGTATATTCTACAGGTTGGTCTTGGATGCCGATAATGTACCAATGGTTGTCCCCTTTGTGCATACAGGAATGCAAGAGATCATGCCAGTTGGATCCAAGTTTCCTAAGGTTGGCAAGACGGTATGTACTATATTCTGACTTTGGCTTGTTATTTCACTACGTATCAAGACCATTTATTTCTTCATTCTATTTCCAGCATCATCATTCTTCAACATTCTGCAGTTTTTTATTCCAAGTATCTTCTATAGTCTTTCTAGTAGTTTAACAAATCCATTGACAAAGTGCAGGTGACTGTACTCATCGGTGATCCCATTAATTTCGATGATTTACTCTACGAAGAAGAGAAAAAAAATGTTTCAAGAGGAAAACTCTATGATGCTGTGTCTGCAAGAATTGGCGACCGGCTTCAAAAACTAAAACTGCAACTTGATAAACTAGCTGTTGAACAAGCACTGCAATTGCAAAAATATCCCGTGCCCGTGGCTGAGCTAGCAGCTAGGTCTCTGCATCTAGTTGATTGGGAATCACTCGGAATGGAGAATCATCTTAGTGTTGAAGACACTTCCTCAAAAAAACAATATCCACCTATGGAACCCGAAGTAGCTGAAATCTGTCAACAAGCAAGCAATTCTCAGAATCGGTACTTAAGTGTTGGCTTCTCTGGTGGTGGAATAGTTTCGAGGATAAGGGGTTATATGGACACGACAGAATCAGTGGGATTTGCAGCTAGAGGCTTATTTATCAATCATAATCATAAAAATGAAAATTTTGCAAGTATTCAAGGTGTTAGGTCTTTGAAAGCATGGAACAACTTCTGGAAGTCAATGTCTGGAGACTTCCCTCCTGACTCAGTTTTTGCTTCGGCAATGAGACAAAATGCCGGTTCAGCTTAGTTCTTTTGTGCGTTTTCTATTTACAGGTTTACAAATTTACTTTCTGCAGTTTTTCGCTTTGGATGAGGGGTCATATAAGTTTTTGCAGTTCTCGCGTTATGTAGGAATTTGAAATATTTCCAATATTTTTGAAGTATTAGGGAGGCAATGCATATGTATAGAATGCAGTGTGTGAGACAAGAAAATCAATAGAGTTTACATAAGTTTATCCTTCGTAGCAAGGACTTCGTTGGTAAGTTTACGAGGACGTGCTCAGAACTTAAGAAATCAGACATCCAATTTAAGGGCTTGTTTGGTACAGATTAAAATCAAATTTTAATCTAAGTCAAAATCAAACAATCAATATTAATTACAACTTTTATAGATCTCACGGCTTTTTAACCACACGGTTCAAAATTTTTTATAATAATATACTTAAAATTTAATTTTAATCCTCACCAAACACCCTTTAAAAGGGAACTCTTAGTACGCTTGTTACTCTCGTTTTAGAGTCAACTTTGTTGATTTATTAAACACATCAATCAAGAAGGGAAAAGGATAATTTTTTACCTATAAAATAACTTTCAACGTGAAAAGGGAAAGGTCAAGTCCAATTTATCAACGATAGCCAATCACTTAAATGACTTAAAAGAGTAACCAAATTTGACAAAGAGGGATATAGACGACTACAGGCATCCTTCTAAAGTTTCCATTGGGTGTGTAAATGATGTTTTTTTCTAAATTTTTTTTGATATATTCCTCACTTAAAATATGTTATCGAATTCAAGCTGTATTTTTTTATAGATTTTGAATTATCTTAATATTCTTAGTTCATTTAGAGCCTGTTTGGGAGTGCTAGAAAGTCGATTAAAATTGAAAATATAGTCGTTATTGGGTCTCACTCGTCTAATAAAAGTCAAAAATAACGGTTAATTTTCAATTTTAATTCGATTTTAATCTCTACCAAACGGGCTCTTAGACACTATCTTTTCTTTTGGCATGAATTTTGAGTCATCTAAACATTCTTGTCAAAAAAAAACAAATGATGAGAGTTTCTAGCATTTTTAGACAATCTAGTCTTTTTTCAACAACTTTGCTAAATTACTCAGATGACAACTTTATACAAAAAAAGAAAAAAGAAAAAAAAAACACTATAATTATTGTGCATGAGTATGACTGAATGATCATATTCAATGAAGTGTTAGGAAATTCCAATTGAGATGATAGATACAAATAGTGTAATGCTGTTCTTCAACTAAGACAATTGCCTTATGTGACGTGGCATATACAACCACATGTCACATAGGATAACTGTCGTAGTGAGCGATTGCGAATATCTTTATTTCTAAAAATATTAAATTTAGATTTTAAAATTTTTACCTTTCCAAATAGTGGTCTAGCCTAATTTAAAACTCAATATTTTTGGGTAAATTTCATCAACAGCCATTAAATTTCTGTTGGATTAGTCAATTTTAATCTATCCCAATTGTACCACTAACCTTCAATTTAGTTTCAAATTGGGCTGTTGAACTTTAAATGTCAGGTTTTAAAACTTCATCACATGTCAATGTCAATACCAAATTGAAAAATAAATAAATAAATAAAATTGCTTAATTGCTTATTCTGCAATCTTTTGCTGGATCACTGTATAACTCAGTAATTTACCGGTATCACTTCATAAAATCGCTTGAAAATAATACATCTTTTAATAATTTAATTTAAAGAAATTAATTAACTCTCGTTCATCATTCTTTATCATAGAGTTCTACATTTCGAGTTTCGACTATGTTGATATGATTGTCAACTAAATAATTTGTAGGAAAATGCTAAAGACCCGCCCCTCACGTTTTTTACATGTAGCAAGTCCCTAATTTGTATCGCTTTGGGGGCAATAAGTGACAGAATGTGATGTAATGGAGAAATTGTAAACTAATTTGAGTTTTCATGTTCTAATTGAGATAAATTATATTATAATGATCAAATTGAAATTTATCTGAAAGTTCAATGACCACAGATCAAGTTTTGCCAATATTTTCCAAAAACGTCCCCACCAATCAAAAAAATCAATTCAACCCCAAGGCCCGCTGAAAAGCTCTTTTACAGATCATTGCTCGCCCCACCCCCACCCCCACATAAATATAAGCGACGGAGAAATTATATTGCTAGAAATTTCGAATAGAGTTTGCCAATTTGGGATCTCAAAAATGTCAGACGAGGAAGAATCACACCTCACTGACAAGGAGAAAATAGAAATTGCTAAATGGTTCCTCCTCAATTCACCCGTTGGCGAAATTCAATACGTCGCTAAAGGTATCCACACTTTTCTCACAAATGAATGAATGTGTTCATTCATTTATATGAAATTGAAATGAATCAACATTGTGCAGATGTTAGGGAAGTTTTGAAGGACGAGAGAGTGTATAGGATTGCTGCTGCAGAGGCGTTTCCACTGTACAACAAATCGCACATGATATGCCTCGGATTTCCCGACAGAAGCGGTGAGGTAATGCGAGCGCTGTCATTTTTTCTTTACTTGTAATCAATTGTTAAGTTTCGATTATGTAGATGGTGGATACGAAAATTTTATCAGGCACGTATGTTAGTTTTTATTTTATGGCACTCTTGCTTGGAGAGATAGCTGGATCAGGAAATGGGCTTTTGAATAGTTATTGCCTGATGATAGTGGCAGGAAATGGACTTTATAGTAGTATTATAATGGAAACTGCAATAAAATGAATTTTATTATGTTATTTGATTTTGGGTAGAGGTTACACCGGACAATGTTGGGTTTCTTGCTTCGTAATAATCCAAATGTATTTTTTTTAAATTTTAAAGCAATGGACTGAATGCTATGCTGCCACAAGGAGAATTGGACATCACTGTCTTGATAGTATGCTACTTTATGTCATGGCGTTTGCAGGTTCTGGTTACATCATTTAATGAGATTGATAAGAATGAATATTTTGATCCAAGGACTGCTCAGGTTGCAATAGTTGACCATGTGAAACAGGTGACTTGTTCTTTTTCTCCTTCATGACTGTTGAGTGCAAGTAGTTGAATGATTTTTGTAGTGATAGTTTGTCTACTTGTTTCGAGCTTTAGAATATTTCCCATTTTTGTATAAAAAAAATAAAACCGGATGCTTTTTTTCTCAAGTTACTCTTGACTCTGTATAGACTGTTATTCTCCCACTTATATTCTGAGTTGTTGTATGAGATAATACAAGAGATTTGTTGGTGGTTGTGGATGGTGTTCGTCAACCACAAACTTCCAACTCTGTGGTAATAGTCCATTTTATTATTCCTATTCTGATTGCCATTGGGAAAACGCTCAACTAGTTCTCAATTATATATGGTAAATAAACTAAGAGCCTGTTTGGTAGAGATTAAAATCGGATTAAAATTGAAAAACTAACCGTTATTGTTGACTTTTATTAGACTGGTGAGACCCAATAACGGCTATATTTTCAATTTTAATTGAATTTTAATCGGTACCAAACGGGTTCTAAATAAAACATCTTTCATATACCTTATGGCTTATACTATATCAAATTAAAGTATGGTAAGGGATACAGGAAATAGGGAAACTTAAGATATAGAAAGTATTATCCACAAAATCTGACTCTAAAATTGTTATTGAATGCACAAAGAGAATTAACATGCAAAGTCTTCTTGTGGCTTAAGCACAAAGCTTGTTGCTTGCTTTTTTGATACCAAGTACGGACTGTGAGTTAATTACTAAATGAAAACCTCCATAGATGAGTAATATGTATAGAAAACCTCAGAAATTGCTGCAATTTCAGTTAATTTCAGATTTGCATCGAACAAGTCGCTCAATTAATTAATCTGGGATTAAGACTTTATTTATATTTAAGCAAATAATCTTATTTCAGAAACAAACCTAAACCAAAATCGGTGTTTCCAATGAGAAGGGGTTATAAAAAACCAGAATTTATCAAAGCATGATTTTTCTACGCTTCGCACTCTCTTTTGGGCTTTGTTGAAGCTCCTTTACACTGAAAAGAAGCCCAGGACGTGCCTTACTGTGCTTTGTGCTCAGCCACCCTCGTATGCTTACTTTTAACCATGGTGGACTTCAAACACAATATATTTGCAAGGCAGGTCCTGGATAAGCTTTATGTTTAGTTTTATCATTTATGTGTGAAATGTGGATTCAGATCCTGTGTTTCTTCTGCCAAGTTATGTCAATCTCAGTAGAGCAAAGCCAAAACTGTCACCAATTTTGGAATGATGAAATAGAGTCTTATTGACCTGTTAAATTGCTTGATTACTTGAGGTTATCATACGTATTGATGCTATAACATCATTCCCATAATTACATGTCTGTGCGAATAATGTGGAATGGCATAATATGATGAGCCTGCAAACTACATTCCCTTGCATCTATTGCTCCAACCTGTATAATAGGGAATTAGCAAGAAACTTTGGGTTGAATAGATTATTTTTTAGGATTAGTTTTAGGATTTTCACCAGTTAGAACTGAAGCTATTAAACATTTTTGCTTGTTCATGGCAGTACTCTTAGACAGAAAAACCAAATTCTCGCATATTAGGTAAGACAAATAAATGGGTACTGCAGTAGAAGGGATTTTCCTTACACGTGAAGCTTCTTACAGGTGGATATAACTGGAATAACTCCAGAAGGTCATAGTCAAGTGTCTCTTATGGATGGCTCCCTTTATTTTCATGAAGCTGGTGGAATGATAACATTAATATATTAATAGTCTGAATATCAATCATAGAGATTCATAAGGAGGCCTTGTTAGGAAATGAAATCCAAGAGCTCGTAACAAAGTTGGCACGAGCATTAAAATTACTATCGATCTCTTTATTCGATTCCTAAAACAAAATCACTTGGTGCTTATAATAAAATAAGTGCATACCTCAGATATATTGTTACCTTTGTGATGCAGATTTTGTTTTCTTCTTTGTTTGAATGAACTGGTTATTGCCTCCAGATATTCTCTTAAGTAGTGGGTGGACAACTTAGGATGAAAGAAGATTGAATGTAAAACAGAATTTTACGAACACGCACTAAAATGTATAGTGCGTGCAAAAGGGTGAAGAGGAGGGGTGGGGTTGAAGGTGGGGAGGCAGCCATAGTGAGGTTAGGATGATCGTCCCCTCTTGTGTATATAGACACTCCAGAAATCCTGACCTTCTCAGTCCATGTCAAGTTCTTCCTCCTACATGTATCCTATAATAAAATATCAGTACCATCTTTATATAATTGGATCCATTAAGGGGACTCAATGACTTTTGTAATTCAAGCTCTAATTATTCAAGTCCACTCTTGATCAACTCTTGTCCAACTCAGTTCCGTCCATTAATATTGGGCCACTCCACTAAAGGCCCAATATTAGACCCTTAAATTATAAATACAGTTACAAAGCCCAATAATAAGTATACTGAAGTCCTAAGATCTAAGAAAGCGAAAGGAAATGTCTAAAGTCAAAAAGGCTCATCACAAGTATTAAATTTGAAACAACCTTGATTCAGGTTGGAGAGCGTAATTACTTGGATAGTGGCAAGATTGAGCCTGTTATCACTTCATGTTAAGAAATATGCTAGCTAGCCAACTTGATCTTCACATAGTAATTTTGTCATGAAATGTATATATAAATAGTAAACTATTTTATAGAAATGTGTACAATAATTTTATTAACGATTATTTATTTTTATTTTTTTAACACTTTTAATTCCCATTTTTTATTATATAGTTTAAAATATTTACGGAACGATTGTTGGAAATTTTTAGATATATGTTGTCATATACTAAATGATAAACATTATTATCCATTTCATTTGACTTTTCTAGATCCATACTATTATACATGCTTTTTTCTCCTTTTCTATTTTCCATTATTATAAATGCTTTTAATTTTGCAAAACGTTTTATGTCATAGTACGTCATTTTGTGCAGGTTTGCACAGATGCTAGACCAGCAAACGATGATGAACTTCCTTCCTCATATATTGAGGAATATCGGTAAGCTGTGTTAATTGTCATTAAAACTTGTTTAGTACCCAAGGAAGAAAGAGATTTTATGTTTGCTGTTCAGCGAATGAGTGATGATTATACATTCCAACTTATTTGAAGATCTAAAGAAAAATTTATCAAAAAAAAAACTTATTGGAAGATCTAAATTTCCTGTTACCAGCTGGTGTAGGAAGCTAGTTGTCACATTATTAATTTAGTCCTGTATAGTAGGACGTAGAGAAAGTTCCAGAGCATATGAAAATAGTACTTAAGTTCAAATTCCTTACCGTACACATTGAAATTGTACAAATATTTAATTCTCATCAGAACTAAATAATTTAAATTATATTTTATACCATCAGAAATAAGAATAGAGGATGAATGAAATAAAAAGATGTTTCATATTTCTAAAAATGTAAAAAAATAGCTTTCAAATCATGTTGGAAAGCTGTGAGCTGAGTTGGCTTGGGGATTTCTGTGATTTTGTAACTCAGTTATGAGATCCTTTCGTGAAAACTAAGTCGCCAATTCATATTTTTATGGCTAAAATAGTGAATTTGTACTGCCTCGCTGTCAAGCTTTGAGGCGTTTTTTCTCTCCTCGCTCTGAAGCGGGCCTTAATTGGGTTTATAAAACCTTGACTAAGCCCATTTTAGGTCTGGTTTTAGACAATTTCGGAACGTTGCACAGTAATTTTTTGCATTCAATTTCTATTGTTTTTGACAAAGAAATGACTACAGTCTATCAAAAGATTCTTTGAACAAGGAAATGAGGGTAAAATTGGAAAATTGGTTTTTATTTATGATCCTTTACCTAGACAAAATTTGCAGTGGATGTACCCTCTTGAATTGACATGAAAATGCATTCTCCAAATTAATGGCTCCCAAACATAGGCGACACTTCAATTTTTTAAGAGCATGACTTAGCCCCCATTTGGCTACCTTTATCTCTATTTAATTTAATTTTTAACCAGTTTTCAACTCAACCTTTTTAACAACGGTGGGGCCCATGTCTGCACCCTATCTAATGAATTGGTAGAGGATATCAATATTCAAGGAACCGTTGAACAATGCAAGGACATTACGACCTTCCACGTTTCTTGACAAATTACAAAATTACCCCCCAATGCATAGCCCCCATTTTGGCACCTAATGTGTGTAAGGGTATTATTGTATTTTAGTCCTCTAGTGTAAAAATTTTCATTAGTTATTATTGACCACCAGTTCCACACATCACCTGCAATGTCAGTTGGAATGGACGTTGGGCAGCATGTGGTTGAGAAATTCAGCACATAATGAATTTTAATTGAATTTAAAGGGGGCCGAACGGGGGCTTAATAATTAGCTCTTGTATGATAACCTTTTTTTTTTTTTTATTGTCATAAACCAATGTTTTCTATTGTAGCTGCAGGCCATGATGTGTAATCATATCACTTCAAATCAATTTGTTTCTTCCAAATCTACCCTCCAAATCAATTTGTATTAGTAAATTAGACTTGTGTCATTCAGGATAGCAATAGAAAATCAAATTCTCAACAGGTGTCTACATGAAAAGAAAGAAAAGGCTGTCAGATGGATTCAGCAATATTTGAATAATATACCACTGTAGAAAAAATTAAAAAATGCTTTAAAATGCCAAAATAAAGAATGTCAAACAGGGGCTTAATGGATCATGTTGCATAATCCATGTATCAAATACAAGAACACCAGGTACATTTAACTCAATTGCCTAGAGCTTTCTTCGTTATAGGTGGCATTCAACTCAATGGCTGGTATTGGAGTAGATGCCATCTGGTGAATAGAGTTGAAATCAAATCAAAATTATATATTCATTATCATGGCTTGTATTGGAATTCAGTCTATTGGAGGCAGTGTTAATCTGCTACAGTACAAATTACTTCCTTGACTGTTATGTCTTCGGCTTAATGGAGAACATGCTCCTATGAAGATAGATTATTCAGCATTATTATTTAAATCATACTTTTTAAAATGCAATGTTATACATATAGGTGCTTTTTCTTTAACTGGGTAAATCTATTCACAGCTTACATTCGTGGGTAAAGGCATCACGGTTGTGACTCGTGGGACAACATTTTTTAGTAAAAGAGTTCGATACAACTATTCTTTTGCTTTCATTTAGTTCTGTGGAATAGTTTGTAGCACTTCCTGCTCTCAATCCCAAGTCTGCACGAGACTTGAACCTACGGTGCACGGTAATACAAAAAGGTCTTGGCTAACATTTGGTATTGGTCGTGAGGAAATGTGGATATAAAATATAAAGATCAATTGGCAAGCGTGGAACATAGTGTAGAACTTATATGTAAGAGAATTACTAATTTACAGCTGGAGATGTGAATAATTTTTGAAGGTTAACGTATGAGTTTTTTGTTCTACATCTTGACTGAGAGTGCTTCTGTTACCTATGTGAGAGAATGATAGGACTCAAAACTGAAAAGATGAAGAATAGAAATTAAAATAGAACTTTGATTGAATTCGTAAAGAATTACATATAGTAATTAGACTCCCCTTTCCTCACTCAATAATTGCCTGCCTTCTTCTCACACTTGCTCCTTTATTTATAGATATTTCTCTAACTAATTTGCCCCCAGCACATGTTCCCCAACCGCTTCTGTTATCCCCCCTCGGGCCTCCAAGACACCTTGTCCTTAAGGTGGAAACTGGGGAAATGTTTAAGTATGGCCTCTGTAGACTCCCAGGAAGCATCAGCAGTGGGTAAATCCTTCCATTTGATTAGTACCTCTCCACCTGGCCGCTCGCCCAGAACTTGATCGGGTTCCACAATCCATTCAAGGTGTGCATCAAGGTGTGGTGGAAATAGGTGGCTTGCCTCTGTTGCACCAATGGCCTTCTTCAGTTGCGACACATGGAAAACGGGGTGTATTGTAGCAACGGGAGGTAATTTCAGACGGTATGCAACAGGCCCTATCCTTTTCTCTACTTCGAAAGGACCAAAATATTTGGGCCCCAACTTTTCATTCTCCTTCTTGGCCAACGAACGGAGACGGTAAAGTCGCAACTTGATATAAACGAGGTCCCCAACAGCAAACTGAACATCCCGCCTGTGTCTATCTGCCTCTTTTTTCATCCTCTCCTGAGCATGAAGAAGATGAGTTTTTAATTCCTCTAGGATAACATCACGATCTTGCAACTGTTGTTCCACTGACTGAACATTTGTAACCTGTCTGCCATATCGGATTAATGGAGGGGGATCTCTTCCATACACTGCCTTAAACGGGGTTGTCTTTGTGGAAGAATGAAATGTGGTGTTATACCAATACTCTGCCCATGGAAGCCAAGAATACCAATTTTTTGGCCGATCGTATGTGAAGCAACGAAGATAGGTTTCCATGCACCGATTTACCACCTCTGTCTGCCCATCCGTTTGAGGGTGATATGCCGTGCTACGCCTTAGAAAAGTTCCTTGCATGTGGAAGAGTTCAGTCCAGAAGTGGCTTAAGAATACCTTATCCCTGTCTGAAATAATTGAGCTGGGAATGCCATGGAGGCGCACAATTTCTTTGACAAAAATCGCTGCGACCCCAGTTGCTGTAAACGGGTGTTTAAAGGGTACGAAGTGTGCGTACTTGCTTAAGCGGTCCACCACGACTAGGATTGAGTTGTACCCCCCTGATTTAGGTAGTCCTTCCACGAAGTCCATTGAAATGTCTTCCCAAATGAGATGGGGAATTGGTAAGGGTTGAAGCAACCCGGCCGGGGAGAGAGCCATGGTCTTATTCTGCTGACATACTGGACACCCTGCTACAAATGTCTTTATATCTGCCTTCATCCCCGTCCAATACAAGTCACTGGTGAGTCGTTTATAAGTGCGAAGGAACCCCGAATGCCCTCCCAAGGTGCTGCTATGGAACTCGTGCAGTAGTGCAGGAATTAATGAAGACTTGCGGGAGATTACCAGTCGGCCTTTGTACAACAGCCGTCCCTGTGTGATCGAGTATCATGGGTGTGAATCCGGGTCATTCTGCAGGCCTTGTTTGATTTTGGACAACGAGGGGTCATTTTCCACTTCAATCTCAATCAACTGTGCATCTAGTAACTTAGTGAAAGTGAGGGTTGCCAGTTCAGCAGGAAGGGCAATGCGTGATAGTGCATCTGCTGCTTTATTCTCTAATCTCGGTTGATATTGTATCTCGAAGTCAAACCCCATCAACTTGGTTACCCAATGCTGGAATTCCTCGGGAATCACTCTCTGTTCGAGGAGGTATTTGAGGCTACGCTGGTCGGTGCGCACAATAAACTTCCTTCCCAACACATAGTGACGCCATTTCTAAATTGCTAGCACGATGGCCATCAATTCTCTCTCATAGATGGACTTTTGTTGAGCCTTTGCCGATAACACCTGACTGTAGTATGCAATGGGCCGCCGATTTTGCATGAGCACCACTCCTAACCCAAAACCTGAAGCATCTGTCTCGATGGTGAAAGGCTTAGAAAAGTCAGGGAGAGCTAACACTGGGACTGTAGTCATGGCTAGTTTTAACTGTTGAAATGTTGCCTCTGCCTCCTCATTCCACCCGAACGAATCTTTCTTTAGTTGCTGTGTAAGCGGCCAAGCCGTGGCACCATAGCCCTCAACAAATTGTCTGTAGTACCCGGTTAGTCCCAAGAAGCCTCGAAGTTCCCGTAGACTACGGGGAGCAGGCTAATTAATCATTGCGGTGATTTTGTTCGGGTCAGCTGCCACTCCCTTCGCTGAAACCAAGTGACCCAAATACTCTATCTGAGGCTGAGCGAAATGACATTTCTTTCTGTTGGGCACAGCTGATGCTTTTCCAGTGTTGCGAAGACCATGCTCAAATGTTGTTCATGTTCGAACTCATCTTTACTGTATACTAAGATGTCATCGAAGAAAACCAAAACGAACTTCCTCAAAAAGTTTCTGAATACCTCGTTCATCAATGATTAGAATGTCGTCGGGGCATTGGTGAGGCCAAACGGCATCACTAGGAATTCATAGTGCCCCTCGTGAGTCCTGAACGCTGTTTTATGCACATCTTCCTTCCGAACTCTAATCTGATGGTAGCCTGACTTCAAGTCCAATTTCGAGAACACTGAGGCACCATGGAGCTCATCCAATAATTCGTCGATTACGGGAATTGGAAATTTGTCAGGTATGGTTGCTTTGTTCAATGCTCTGTAGTCGACACAAAAATGCCAACTGCCATCTTTCTTCTTCACAAGTAGTACAGGACTGGAGAATGGACTGATGTTTGGCTGAATAATCCCTGCTTCTAGCATCTCCTTGACCAATTTCTCGATCTCATTTTTCTGAAAATGCAGGTATCGGAAAGGCCTGACACTTACTGGTTCGGAACCTTCTTTTAGGAGGATAGCATGGTCGATGTCTCTAGCTGGGGGTAACTCTCCTGTTTCTTCAAACACCTTCCTATGCTGCTGCAGTATCTTCATTACTCCAGTAGGTAGTTCCACTGTCATTTTCCCCCGCTTCACCTCCATACGTTCATCTTCCCATTCTACCCACACCCCTTGCCCCTCATTCTGCAAGGTCTTCACCATCGTTTTCAAGGATATCCCGGATTTATTCAGTCCCTGATTGCCCTTTATTGTCCTCCAAGTATCCCCCATTCGAAATTACATGGTTAACAACTTCCAGTTGACCTCCATGCTCCCTAAGGTGCCCAACCACTGCATGCCCAGCACAACATCAGTACTGCCCCAATTTGTGAACCATTTCGAGGGAAATAAAATTGTGGGTTGCCCCGCAATCGATCAATACAATCACCTCGTCGGACCCAATTGTGCCCCTGAGTTTCATAGTGCCCGGTGTAGTCAATCCCACCACCGAATTAAGGGATAGCTCGACTTTATCCCCTACCATTAGCAACTGTTCCTTTTTGAGAAACTCATCTTCTACAGTCTCTTCTTCCTCCTGTACTAGAAGAACACGTAATTCCCTGTTTTTGCACTGATGACCCACCGTGTATTTCTCCTCACAACGGAAGCACAGGCCTTTTTCCCTCCTCAATTTCCACTCTGCGTCGGACATCCTCTTGATTGGAGCTTCCTTACGCTGGTTCTCAGTTCTCTCCGTCGCCAGAGTCACTGTCTTCATGGGAAATGGGTTTGGGTAAGTTTTGTAATTTCTTTGGGCTGTGGGTTCTTTGAATTTGTGTAGAGTTGTGTTCCTGTCTTTTACTTTTTGGGTCGTATCCATAATTTGGCCCAAGCCCATTGGGCCCAACAATTTAAAAATGTGCTTTCCAGCACTTCTTCCGAAAGGTCCGACATCGGAGCAGCCAGTGCCTCAAACTCCCGCCGGAATGTAGCCACCGTTCCGCCTTGATGAATGGCCAGAAATTTCTCGCACAGGCTTCCGTCCTGTGTCGAACGGAAACGCAACAGAAGTTGCTGCCGAAATTGCTGCCAATTCAGGAAGGGTTTTCTGGCTTCTGGCTTCTGTCCACTGGAGCCACGATAATGCATCGCCATCCAAACTCACTCCAATGGCCCCCATCTTCTTCTCCGTCAGCCCATTGACCTCAAAATACCTCTCAGCCCGAAATAGCCACCCATCTGGATTGTCTCCACTGAAAATAGGCATTTCCAATTTTCTCACGCGTCGCCAGTTATCCAATTCTCCGTTCTATTCGTTGCCCATGGTCATTCTTCCGTAGCTAGCTTCCCCTGTTCCTTCTGGCCATTTTCCTCGGTCAGGCGTTTGCAGGTTGCTAGTAATTCCATGTTGGTTAGTCGGAACCTGCCCTTCGGTGAGGCTCCCTGCTCCTTCCCCTTCGCTGTTCTTGTTCGACCCAATCTTAACATTAGAGAGTGACGCTACCGCCTTCCTGGTTTCTTCCATTGACTACATCATTTTGGACATAGTTTGGGCCAACTGATCTACTGACCTCTCCATTGCCGGTAAGCATTGCAATTCTGTTTTTATTTCTTCCACTTCTTTTTCCAGTAGTTCCATCCTTCCTTCGTTTTTCTTTGCCATTGGACCGTTAGTGCTCTGATACCAATTTGATAGGACTCAAAATTGAAAAGATGAAGAATAGAAATTAAAATAGAACTTTGATTGAATTCGTAAAGAATTACAGATAGTAATTAGACTCCCTTTTCCTCACTCAATAATTGCCTGCCTTCTTCTCACACTTGCTCCTTTATTTATAGATATTTCTCTAACTAATTTGCCCCCAGCACATGTTCCCCAACCGCTTCTGTTATCCCCCCCTTCTTGACCTTAACATATATATACCCAGTTCTAAATCTTGCTTGGGAACCTTGTGTACAAGTAATGACATAATTGGTTTTCTTTCCATTATTTATTTTCTTTTTTGTTATTTGTAAATTACGTAGTGTTGCTTGCTGCATCATTATACCAATTTCCTCTAGCTAATATCATGTTCTTTCTTGGCAGTTGTGCTTTCGATGCTGAAATTATCAAGTATGTGAGTGAAGCATACCCAAAAGGAATATGTTGCGTTTACTGTACTAATGGAAAAGACGTGGAAGAACCAGGCTCCAATTTTGAGTTTGTTGTAGTAATTTCAGCTGCTAGACTCAGCCCTCAGAATTTCTGGTATGTTAAAAACTTGTCAAGTGCTAGTACCATCAGACGTGCTTTATTCAAAATCTCTTTTTTAGTCGATTATCTTCTGGTTGCTGTTCTGCAACATATAATGCATGATGCATCTTCCTCACTTCAGTGTAATCCAATATAAAAAGCTATCGAGGAAGACCTCAATGTCTCTTGGATGATGATGTGTGCTTAGGCCAAAATTATTAAATTACTACTTTAGGCTGCTCGAATGTCTTCTTTTTCCCAGGTGGAAAGCAACCACGAAACCTCTAAAAATTCATTCCGTTCGAAATTGTGTTGGGTTAATCGTTGTAGGATATTCAACCACTTCAAGGCTTAGGAATCAATTTATTTTTTATCTTTTTAACTTTCTAGATATCTCATTGTCGAGACAAAATAAGTCTATTTCTGTTCAAGTCTTATTGGACTTGTACGTTACAGCAGGATTGCATTCTCACAAGTTATTCTTTTCTGACCGGTTTATGGTAAGTCTTTGGGAAAACCTTCTAATTCCACACGCTTAGTTCAGCCATTGATTCATTATGAAGTTTAACCTGTATTGATGGAAAGAAAGGGTAAAGGAATTCAAAATCTCTCTACTCTGCCAATTATGTGTATTGGTACGAGGAAGAAAGCCTCATTTCTGTACAAGTCATATTGGGTATCATGACACCTGGACACCCTTCTGTTCCTTAAAATCTTTCATTTAATTTGTAGCAATGGAAGTTGGCGGTCAATATGGACAGTGGAATTCAAGGATGACATACAACTTGTGGAAGTTAGAGGTAAATTGCAGGTATTCATTCACTAGCATATAATATTCTGCAGAATTCCAATTGTTCCTCTCATCATCGAATCTTTGGGACAAAGAAAGAAAGAAAGATAAAAAATTGTACTGGGTAATGCATATTGGCGCTCATCTTTGTGTTTCTGTTGCATATAGGTAGGAGCCCACTATTTTGAAGAGGGAAATGTCCAGTTAGATGCAAAGCACGAATGCAGGGATTCAACAGTGGTTCAGGTAATGCTGAAGTGTTTTTTTGAGTTTATCTATATCGTGCTGGTAGGATTACCTACTACTGTGTTTGTGCCAGTGGCAGCCCCATGGGATATGATATTGGTTTGGAAATCATTCTTTTCTTTTTCATTAAATGCCTTAAGAGTAATTTTTGCTGTGACAATGATGTGGAAGGTCTGGTTATGCTAACATTTTATAATAAACTCTTTCGTATTATGTTTGAACGTCCCATTTATAGTTCTGCACTTGGGAGAGGATCTCATAACAGGTATATAAGAGAAACTTTATGGTCCTTAGATTTAACCTCAGAGAGTTAGAAAACCTGCTTGAAAGGTGAGGAGGACATGCATGCTATGAATATGAGATGCTACTGGTGAATAATATGCCTATGGTTTTGCAGAATGTCTAATTCTTGCTGACACTTTACCTTTTCAGTCTCCTGATGATTGTGCAGTTTCCTTAACCAATATCATTCGCCACCACGAGACAGAGTATCTTAATTCCCTACAGGTTTCTACCTTTTATAAGTTTATCCCTTCTTCCGACTTAGATGTTTATGGTTTCTTTCTGAATTTTTCTTCACTAACAATGTTTATATTCGCAGACATCCTATTTAAAATTGCCCGACACCACTTTCAAGGTAATCTTTCTGCTACACGTGCTCCAGGATAAAGTCGATAAGAAAATCACACTTTCCTAGTTCTGAAGTAAAGTGCACTTAAATTGTCTTATGGGAGTGCCAATGCGTCACTATAAACCTAATAATACTAATCAAGTTTTTCTTCTTGTGGCCATATATGTCGAATTATCATTCCAACTTGTAATTCTTGTCACATATTTTTTCATACACCCCAATTTAAATAGCTTACATGTATCCGGTTACTAGATGCACAATAATTATACTTCCAAATTCCATGACATGGAATGAGTGTGTCTTTGAGCATATTTGGCTAATTTCATTAAGTAAACACTTAAACTTTTTATCATAATCAAGATTGAAAGTAAGTTATCTATTTTGATGGTTCCTAAATGATTCTGGTATGGCTTTCTTTATGCAAACATGTGATCAATTTTCTGAGGATGCAGGACCTTCGAAGGAAGCTTCCGGTTACGCGCACATTGTTCCCATGGCATAACACGCTGCAATTCAGCTTGACAAGAGACATTCAAAAGAACTTGGGATTGGAAAGTAGTGAATGATTCTTCTTCCATGCGTTCTCATTTTCAATGTTGTATACTAGGAATTTTCGAATTTCACTTCATATACTTTAAGTGAGTCGATCTAAATTTGCTGTTGATTTTTGCTTTCCTTTTGTAAATCTTTTATTGAAAATTTTGGTTCACCTTTTCTACATCCTCTCCCTCTTTTCTGCGTCTTGGGTGTGTCTAGTTGTCAATTGGCCTGCGATGC
>CAIGRS010265967.1:0-10128 GCA_903798395.1 Fraxinus floribunda | reverse complement strand
ATTGAATTAGGAAGTAATTTTCATCTTTCTTAAGATAAAATGTTTTTTCCTTATTTTCATATATTGTACCTTAGTATATAATTGGAGGAATTGTAACACGTTAAGTATGATTTTCTGAATATACAGAATTCTTTTGCTACTTTCTATTAAGTACAGTCCGTTTGCAATAAACAAAGTTTGATTTTCCAGTTTGAACCATTCTCATGCATATATTAATATGGCTTTGGTTGAAAACACTATTTTAGTTTTCTTGTTCGTTCAGTGCCTGGACATACTTGTTTATACAAACATTTGATGAATGCATCTACAAGTTGGATATGATCAATATCTATGATCCAACTTGAGGGGAAGTGTAGGAAATCTCGGTTCTAGATATTGATTAATATGGAAAGATTGTAATTAGGATTGAATTAGGAAGTAATTTTCATCTTTCTTAAGATAGAATGTTTTTTTCCTTATTTTCATCTATTGTACCTTAGTATATAATTGGAGGAATTGTAACACGTTAAGTATGATTTTCTGAATATACAGAATTCTTCTGCTACTTTCTATAAGTACAGTCCGTTTGCAATAAACAAAGTTTGATTTTCCAGTTTGAACCATTCTCATGCATATATTAATATGGCTTTGGTTGAAAACACTATTTTAGTTTTCTTGTTCATTCAGTGCCTGGACATACTTGTTTATTTTTTTTGTTTTACAGGTGGAGTTTGAACAGAAGGCTAGAATTCTTCACAAGGATATAACAAAACATGTATGCTTTATGTTTTGATGTTGCATTTAAGTTCCAATAATTGCTTTCCAGTTCTGGTTTCCTGCCATAAAGTTTTGGATACTAATTGTGTTATTATTCAGTATTTTTTGAAGTTGGTAAATAATTTAAAACCCCACCCAGATAGTAAATTTCTATGTGTTATATGGCTTAGGTGTCATGACTATCCTTAGAATTTGATGCTTTTTGCATTCTATTGATGTGTCATAAATATGATTTATTTATTATTTACATCTGGTATTTATTTTGCACGTCATATCAAACTTAAGTAGTTTCGTGCTACTTGTTACATAAATCTTATTGTCTACTATTATGGTGATTCCCTAAATATAAATTATATATCACATTTCAAAGTAATATTAAATTTCCATATTGCCTTTGTAATCGCATTTGCTTATCCTTAATATAATGCAGGGGATTAGTAGAGAGCTGGCTTTGTTACAAAAACTCATTGATCGAGCAAATGAGAAAGGATGGAGACGTGAATATCCTTTTGTGGTGTAACAACATTACAGGAAACTGGCTTGCATCTAATTCATGAATTACTCTTGTTGTGGAAGTGAATCTGAAATAATTTAGCAAATTATTGGGGGTGTCTTACAGGCTTATAAGCACCACCATCCATAAAACATCTGGTGTCGCTTGTGAATTACCAAAATGCTATTTACTATCCCTTTAAGGAAACAACTATTAGGTGGTTGGAGTGTATCTTGCATAGACCTAAAAAATCTCATTCATGAGAGTGAATGCAAGTCCATTAGATTAGAACATGTTAAAAGAGGATATAGGTGCAAGTGATTTTCAGTTCACTGGATCTTTCAGTAGATAAGTGAAAAACTGAACGTGGTGGCAAAAAATGATTAATGTAGCAGACTCCATATTTATTGTAAATAATGCTTAGTTTATCGTAGAACCCTAGAAGTTACGGGATTTGGTACAAGTCCTCACTGATTTACTAAATTATTAAGAATCATACAAGGGGAAGCAGAAAATGATTGTGACCTTAACCTTCATTGCTTCTACGCTTTTTGAACACTTGGATAGGAGAAAGAAGCTTCAAACACCTTCTGAACAATCGCGGTTGCTTGAAAATGTTCCTATGGTGGTACCGGAGCTAGAATATATTTCTGATGATAACAAGAATGGCATAAAACTCGATAAAGGCTCTTTGAAGTCAATCCTTCAATGTAGTTCTACTGTGCCCAATGGTGGGTCAGAGGACAACCGAATTTCAGGTATGGTAGATGATAGTTTTTTGCGTAATTCACTATATTTATTATTATTTGTATGAATGTCATGAACCACTTGTCATAACTCATAATGAAACCATTATTATGAGTTAGAATAAATAAACGGGAAAAAAAATAGAAAAGTAAAATCTCATGCAAATGATGCATTTTGATGTAAAATTCTCTAGTTAACATTGTTGGTGTTGGAAACTTATAATTTGATCCTGTTAATGGCTCAGTTAAAATTACCTATTAGAACATTTGACCTCTTTTTTCCTTGCCTCTTATTTATATAGAACATATTATGGTAAGTGTTTATACAACAAATATGGTATGTATTCATAGGGAAGATTGTGGTAGGTAGTTATAACCTCATATTTTGGTTATTTGTAACCCTATATATAGCATCTTCCACTTTGTAATTTAATATACAAAGAGTTGTACACGCATTCCGTTCCTTTTTCTTACCCTTGCTCAATTTCTTTTACTTTATAATTTGAAATCGTCTGAATAGAATGCTGATGGATAAGGAACATAGACTTTAGGATAGAAATCAAAAAGATTTATAGCTATCATTTTGTTGTATCTTTATTTTAGAGTAAGATGTTGGCATTATAGTTCTAGGGTAATTATACTCACACAACAATTTTTTATATCTGCACCACATTTTAATTACAAGAAAGGTTTTCAATATTTGTTCACTTTTACATTTATGTCCTCAACTTTTTTCTCGTTGCATTGTCATTCTTAATCTTCAATTAATTAATATATTTTATCTCTAATCACGATTTTGATCCAAATATTCTACTAACGTGCATTGAAAAGATGGATAAATATTTTGTTTTAAGTTTTATATTAGTTATTTATTTTGATTATTTAAAAATACGAGAGATAAATATGTATTTTTGGCCTCGTAACAAACATTTTGGATGAAAATCATCTCTATAGATAAGATGTGAAAATTAATAGAGGGTTGATGATAAAATATTTTTTAAAAAAAGTTGAGAACATTTGTGTAAAAACAAGAAAAGTTTATGGATGTTCATTGCAATTAAAATGTGGTGTAGTTAACTAAATTTGTAGTGTGAATATATTTACTCGTTGATCTTATACTCGTATAATTTGGTAATTAAGTTCTAGCTTTTATAGGTCAGATAGGGAAGTCATTAATTTCTCAATTGCAAAAGGCCTCGAATATAGACCTACGAGTACAAAAATATTGGTTATATATTTATTCTTGTGCTAATTTTCTAGGATGAGGACAAACTCAAACATATATGTGTAAAGATTACTAGGGGCTTTTGAACCCCTCACACTCTTCTATTTTCTTTTTCATAATTAAAAAGTAGTTTTTTCATTCATCAATATACAAACAAAGAATTGGAAGGATGCGACACTTTTCATCGAGGACAAGAATTATTAGAGAAAGTCTGTCCACATCTCTATTCCTAGATGCTTATGTAAAAACTAGGATCTTTGACCAAAAAGGTTTAAGTCCGGAGGAAGTTACTCAGAGGTCATTCTAATGGGTAGTTTCAAAGATTCTTTACATGCGTTTGTGTAAGATCAAACTCGTTTGGTTTTTTAACTAATTATAAGGACAAAAATGTTGAAGATAAGATTTAAATGATATAGCCTTCTTTCATGGCTTAAGCTTTTAGATCAAGTGGTTCTAAATCTCTACCACTGAACAAGATTCATTGAACTTCACAGAGACCTTAGAGATCAAGGACAAGAGGCTCAAGGCGCCTATCACCAAGGTTTATTCCAGAAGGAGAAAACTTGAAATCAACTCACATGATCCAAGAATTGACCACCCTGAAACAGGTAATGCTATTAACACTCACAAATCTGATTCCCATGATGACTTGAAATTACTTGACGTAAAAAGGCTGTTAGGGCTTGTACTCATCATCCTATATCTCAGTTTGTTTCCTTTTGGCATCTCTCACCTCAGTTTGAGACTTTTGCCACCCAATTTCTACACATCAAGTTCCTAAATATGTCCAAGAGGCTTAAACTTAAAGCCATGAATGGAGGCCATGAATGAAGAGATGAGAGGCTTAGAAAAAAATCAAACCTTGGAAATAGTGGAATTGCCAATTGGGAAAAAAGTGGATTAATAAATGGATTTTCACCATCAAGTACAAACATGATGGATTTCTAGAAAGGTAAAAGGTCCGCTTAGTAGCGAAAGGGTAATACCCAGGCATACAGGATCAAAAAAAGAAAAGGACATATGGGATCAACATCCTTTGCTCTAGTTTCCCAGATGAACATATATGAATCCTTCTTTTATTGGCAACAAGCTTGACCTTGCAACTATTACAAATTTGACGAAAAAAATGAATTCTTCCATGTGAACTGAGAGCAAAAAGTGCACATGGATATTCCAGTCAGATATGAAAAAGAGACATTGTTAAACAAGGTAGTAGGTTTTGTAAGTCCTTAAATGAACTTGAACAATCTCCTTGAGCATGGTTTGGAAGATTCACAAAAGCTATGTTAAAGAGGACCATATGTGTCTTCAACACACCATCTCAAGTGTGGGCAAGATTCAATATATATATACTTCTGCTAGTAGACAATCTCTCATTAAGGGTGCACAGTTACAATAGTTACCGGTCAAGAACCAAGAACAAGGTAAAACAGTGCAAAATCAAAACATGAATAAATTGTTAAATAACAAAAGCAAGATCCATTTTTTTATTTTATTTTGTGTGTGTAGGAGTATCTAAGCCCATGTTTGGCCTATATCTAAAATGCATTTTTCTCTCTCCTCTTTTTAACCACACATTCTCAAATAAAATAATATTATACATAAACCCAAAACTTTTCTTTATTTTTTAACCACACATTTTTCAAAATAATCACTATTCCAAATATATTTTCCCCAGAAATACATTAAGCCCAAACAAGGCTAAATGTTTAACCTTAGCTTCATGCAAAAGCATTGGTAATTCACTGCTATGATCTCCGTGTGGCATTGCCATCATTAGATGCTGAGGTTGCTAATTTCCGGAGTTTGTTTACTTCTATAAGTCCAATCTTGCAGAAAAAATTATAGTTTAGGTAAAATGATGGACTTCATAGAACCGAAAACTCAGCATCCTGTATCTTTATGTAACGGAGAATATAAACTTTATTTTTTGGCAAAAAAGAATTAATTGGAGAAAAGTAGTAACGTAGAGAG
The DNA here is from genome assembly GCA_903798395.1 of Fraxinus floribunda. Taxonomy (NCBI): domain Eukaryota; kingdom Viridiplantae; phylum Streptophyta; class Magnoliopsida; order Lamiales; family Oleaceae; genus Fraxinus; species Fraxinus floribunda. The sequence continues at coordinate 4,934 of CAIGRS010265967.1, read as the reverse complement.
TAAGATTTACAGATGTAGTATTCCGTCCTAATCTGAAGAATTTTATTCAAACCAACTGCTCTCATCCTAATGGCCATGCCTAACTTTATCATTTTACTCGGATTAAATCTTTTATATTTCTAGATATGGAAAAGTGAGAAATCATTAGGCACGGGGATCCTCATCTCTATAGGTATATTTACACCCTGTTTGATCCACATTATTTCTTCATTTTTTCAAAACTCATTTCCAACCACACATTCTTCAATAAAATAATATTGCACTCAATCCAAAACTTTTCCTTATTTTTTAACCACACATTTTCCATCAAATCACTATTTAAAATGCATTTTCTACTCAATAATGTGCATCAAACAGGGTCTTATGAAATCTGTCCTGTTCTATGCATCCTCTTCCCCTGTCTCTCTTTGCCAAGGATATGCATATTTAAGTCCCAAGGTCTGCAATTGTTGAAATCTGATTTCCTGAACTTCAATTTGCTAGTCTTTATTCACATATTGGCAATCATTGCTGTGAAGTTTAGTCTATAATCTGGTGCAACATGATTCAAGTTTTGGAAATAATTACATTTTGCATGTGGATTATTGAGTATGCGTACATTCTTTAATTTGTTTCTCCTCTCTTATGTTCTGAATATCTGTTGCCTGTTTATCTTAACATGGATGTGTGTATAGCCACGAGTATATTCTGTAGATATCATAGTTTCTCCTTTTGATGTTTATTAACACGTATCCGTTCTGTAATTCCTTTCCCGGTTTGTACAACTCTAAATGCTCTAATGTGTAGTAAAACTTACTTGGTAAATCGCTTTATTGTTATATTGGAGGAGGAATATTATCGACCCTGTCTGACAAAAAGACTTTAAGCCGGTCAAACTTCATTTTTAACCACACATTTCACAAGAACCACCAGCTTATAATCTCAAAAAGCTTTGTGAAATATGGGCTAAATCATACATCTACTTTTGTAAATTCTTTTCCCCATAATTTTTATTAGCTTAGTTCTTTCAAAATGAGGTAAAATTAACGTGATGTCAATATATTCACAGGAGAGAAGCTTAATCATAGTCGTACATCAGCTTCAGAAAAAAAGCAACATCTTGCAGAAAGATCTGCCGCGAGAGAACCCATGCAATCCTTTTCAGAAAAGGAGATTAGATCGGAGGCCTGTCATTTTAAAGAGACGCCAAAGAAATCCCCACAAGGTACATATGCTGTACGGATAATGAATAAATCCCAAGAGGTTAAGAGCACTGAGGTGATTGACTTGCTTGGTCATTGATGATGAAGATGAAGATGAAGTTGTAGACGAAAATGATGTGGACATTTGGTGTGCTATTACATACAACAAGTAATAACGAACAAAATCAGTCTAGAAGCTGAAATTTTCTCTTAAAGAACTGTCTGCAAGTTCTGTTTATAACTTCTGCTGCAGTGTCTATTTTATGGATGCATTTTTAGTATGTATTACCAACTTGGGCAGGTTAAACTTCGGAAGAGGAAGTTAGATGATTACTCTTGGTTTATGTACATAAGTTATATTTACTGGTGCTTTTTTTTTATTTGTTTTACTGTTGGTTATTATAATCCTTTACCCTTTAGTATTACAACAATTGATTTGAATTTTCAGTCTACCAATTGTGTAATTCAGAATTGATATCCTGCCCACACTAGACAGGAAGTATGTTGCCCACCGCTGATGTGGCAACAACACGTTGCCACATCAACAGTTGGAAAATAAATTTAAGAATCACCTGCTGATGTGGCAATATGTGGTGTTGCCACATTGACGGATGGGCAACATAACTCATGCCCCATTATGGGTAGGTGATTAATTCTATTGCGTAACTGCCTCAAAAAACATAGTAAACTAAGACTTGCAGACACAATGTTTCTACACTGTATATCGTTGTTGAAGTCAACTTTAACGTTATTCAACAATAATAACTGATCATTAAATTTTTCCTAGGATAGTAACTGCAGCTTAAAAGTTGTTTTCCAAGCAGCCACCAAACTTTGAATTTTTTATAAAATAATCATTGTACTTTCAAAAATGGTTTACCAGCAATCATTAAAATTTTTCTAATTTCTCTGTAGATATAATAATTGAATTTATCTACTTGTACATAATTTTTTGTACATCAAGGTATCCATCCTCTCACATGAGGGTGGGATCCACTTGAATAAAAAATATTATCTCCAAGTGGGCCCCACCCCTATGTGAGGGGGTGGATACCTTGATGTACACAAAATTATGTACAAGTAGCAAGACTCATAATAATTATGTGAATTTTGCTATATTTACATCTTGGTTGACATCATGATTGGCATTTTAATTTTGAGGGATTGCTCAATTAGTCAGGCTTTGGGTTTGCTCCCCAATGGTAATCAGTTTGAATCTTTGTAGGCCATTGAGGTGAGTAGTGACTGTAAACTTCAAGGCCCCGTGAAATTAGTCAAGTTGGCCCCGACATTCATGTTATAAAAAAAAATGATTGGCATTTCATAATGTGGCACACAATTTCACCGTTGATTTTAACAATATTCAAAATAATTAATGACTTTTCTTCACATCATCGGATGTCAACTATGATGTAGAAAGTTAGAAACATGATGTAAAAGTAGCTTAATTGCAATTATGTTTGCTACATCATTGAAATTGTTAATGTGAAGCAGAAGTTTGCAGAATGGCTCGTCGATTTTTGCAAAGTTAAGTGTTTATTGAGAAACAAAGTGGCACGTTAATTTATAAATATAATCTGACAAACTTAGCCTTTGTTTGAGCCCCATTTTATCAAAATTTATTTTTTCAAAATTCATTTTCAATCCCACATTCTTCAATAAAATATTATTACACGTAAATGTTATAAAAAAAAAAAAAAAATTCTTCATTTTTAACCACATATTCTCCAAAACTCACATTTCAAAAATGCATTTTTCTCTTAAAATGGGGCTCAAACAAGACTTACATTTTATCCACGCATACGAGCTACTATACTTTAAATTGATTATCTGTGCCCAAAGAATAAGAAAGTTCAAATAGTGGTGTTCATTCGAGTTTTTAATGAAAAACTAGGCTTGTGCGTTCAACCTTTCTTACAGTTTAGCGTCGACTCTTCAACATTTAAAGCTAAGGTTTTGACTCCCCCAAACAAATTCAATCCTATGAAATTGGGTTCTCACATAACGGAATTAGCTACTTTAATAATTTAAAAGTCAATTTTTTTTCTTTACAGTGATCATATGCCCTTACTATAAACTAAATATTAAAATAAAAAAAAGTAAGATTAACAAAAGAAAATCTCAAGAAACCGAGAGAGAGGGAAAAAAATCCATTCATTTTTTTAATTCTTTCAATGTTTAGTTTATAGTATGAGCATATTAGCCATTTTAAAGAAAATTTGACTTCTTTAACGATCAAAATAACAGATTTCGTTAGGTGGGGGACCTAATCTCACAAGATTGAGTAGGTTGGGGAGCCAAAATCTTCGATTTGAAAGTCGAGGAGTCGATTCCAAGCTTTATGGAAGTTAGTGAGCCTAGCCCTAATTTTCCTAACATTTTCTCCAACAATATACATAATTACATATACACGCGTTTCAAGCGAACACTGTCGTTGAGGAGGTGAAAATAGTTTTATTTGTTATGAAATTAAGGGTCCGTTTGATTGTAAATGTGAAAAATGGGTAGAAAGAAAATGAATTTTAGAGAATTGAATTATCTATAAATTATTTTATTGAGAATTGTAATTAATCGTGTTTGATTAGTGTAATTTTTCACCTGAAAAATGTTGAAAGTTTGGTATCCGTTTGACTTTATTTTTCATGAAAATTGTCTATTAAAGTGATAATGTCTAGAATTTGTTTCACTTGCCAAAAGAATTAGAAAAAATTATCATATCGAATACCATTCGTTTGACTTTATTTTGCATGAAAATTGTCAATAAAAGTGATAAAAAAATTTACTGTTGTATCTAGAAATTTTTCCAATTGTTTAAACAAAAATGGAAAAACCAAGAAATTGGTAAGTATGTGAGCCAAATGTGAAAAATTTATTCCATAGAAAGTAAAGTATATCAAACAAGGCAAAAGTGGAAGTTGGAATTTATTTTTCATGGAAAATAAAGTGTATCAAACAAGGCAAAAGTGGAAATTGGAATTTATTTTTCATGGAAAATAATAATCTATCAAACACACCATAAGACAATACAAGAATAAGATAAGGGGATAAAGAGTCATCTTGATTATATTTTATTAAAAATCAATGCCTTGTGTTTTTAAGTTACAACTAAGCCACTGTTTGGTACTTATTCTTTCAAAACCCATTTTCAATCACACATTTTTCAATATAATAATATTTTTTATCACGTCAATAATTTTTCCTTACTTTTTAATTTTTCCTTACTTTATAACCACATATTTCCCATCATATTACTATTTAAAATATATTCTTCTCACTAATATCCATAAAACACACCCTAAGAATGCATGGGTATAATGATTATTCACAATAATGAGCAGGCTTAACTCGATTTTTTTTCAAAGAATATATTTTGGAATAGTAAATTAATGGAAAATGTATGGTTGAAAAATCAGGAACAATTTTATATTTGCGTGTAATATTTTGACACACTTCTTAGTAGAAAAATGTGTTTTTGAATAGTGATTGATAGAAAATGTGTGGTTAAAAGATAAGGAGAATTTTTAGGTTTATGTGTAATATTATTTTATTGAAAGAGTGTGTGGTTGAAATGAAGAAAGAGAAAAATAATTAGAATGAGAATGAGAAAAAAAAAAATAGGTGCCAAATGGGGGCTGAATAATGTGTGGTTGAAAAGAAGAGAGAAAAAAATATATTTTGAAAATAATGGGGATCAAACAATGGAATTTACAACATTCTCCATAGAATAACTATTTACACAACATTTGTCTTTTT
>CAIGRS010265905.1:0-14393 GCA_903798395.1 Fraxinus floribunda | reverse complement strand
TTCGCTAGCTGCTCGTCAGAGTGCTGCTTGAGCGGAGGAATTAGAGACTGCCTCGCTCAACCTTCGCTCCACTGTCACTCAAGCGATAGACCCTTCGCTCGAGCGAAGTAGCCTTCTTGCTCGAGCGACGTTTTTACGGTCAGACCTAATTTTCCTTTTCCGAGAATTTTACTTGACCCATACAACTTGTTTCGTCCAACACATAAATACTGGCGCCGCGTCTTTTGTTATAGAGAGGTTGAACACATTACATTCTTGAGAGAATTCATGCTTCATCATATCCAAAGTTCAAACCCTCCATTGTTCATGTGCCATTAGTTGTGAAAACATCAAAGAGTCAAATCAAACACTGAATTGCTTTCTTTACTTNATCCAAAGTTCAAACCCTCCATTGTTCATGCGTCATTAGTTGTGAAAACATCAAAGAGCCAAATCAAACACTGAGTTGCTTTCTTCACTTGGATTTGCTGTAAGATTGTTTCGTCAACTGTAGTGCATTAAAGATCAAGGAAGAACTGAAGAACAAGGAGTTCCTTGGGAAGCTCTACATGAGATAAACTGCGTAAAGAGTAAGGATTGGAGTTCGTGTGCTCATTCCAGGAGGACTGCTTTACAAAGAAAAGCCGAGATTGGTGTTCGTGTGCACATTCTAGGAGGGCTGTTTCGTACTTTAGACAGGAGATAAGAAAGTTTGTGTTGTCAACTTTACTGGTGGTCTGTAAGTTAATTGACAGTTTATAGTGGATCTTTGACTGGCAAAACGCCCGGAGTTTTTCCCACGTTGGGTTTCTCTGTGAACAATTCTAGTATTATTTACTACTTTTTATTGCTTTGATTTAACTGTGGTATTCAAAGATAGGTTGAATTGAATTGTATAAATAATCAACTAGACATAATTAACTTGTGACTTGTTGCATGTTAATTAATTTGATAATTCCGTATTTACACCTAATCAACCCCCGCTCCCCTCTAGGTGTAGTTGGGTCGAATCTCGTGTTTCTCAAAGTGCATGTATCGCACTTTGTATTTTTCAGAATACTAATCCTTTTTGTCATTTTCTTTATAGATTAATGCAAACCGGGTAGATGTGTAATAAATTGGTGGTGTCAATTTGCTATGGATTGATGGAAAGATCTTATAACTAATTTTAGGTTTCGTTTTACTTCTAAGTGCTTTAAAATATTGAAGTCTTAAAAGTTATTGTTTTTTTTTATTCATATTTCAAGCTATTTAACTAAATGTCTTTATAAATTTGTGCACAAAATGAAATGAATATTAATAATGATTTAAATTAGTAATTCTGGGGTTACATAGGAACTTAGTGGCCTTCTCTTATTTCTAATTCTTTTAGAAGTATGTAATCATGAATCGGTACTCTTTCAAAAATTTCAATAGTTCCTAATCGAGCAAGATAATATAATCGAGCAAAGAAAACAAATTTAGCTTTTAACAATCTATGTGTCGGGTACAATTCTTATTATGGAAGAAGCTCATAAAATCTAAGCAAAAGTGAAGAATTAACCCATAAAAATCAATAGTTCTAATTGTCAGTTATCTGTCACCAAGGAAATATTGGGAATGTTTATGTAATTTTAGAATTAAGTAAAGATACTTTATTCACTAAGTTTCAAAACAACAACCAGTTTTAACTGCGGATCTTATAATGCTAAAAATATTCACGTTTTAATTTCTAACATAACATTTTTGGTTTAGACATTATTAGTAATTATAGTGGGGTTTTCTGGTTGTTTATATGATATCTGTACGTATAGGTCTAAACTGGAATAAGGAGATAATTTGAAGCATGTGTCATTAAATGTATAATTTGTATTAATGGAGAGCCTTATATCTTATTATTCGGTACAATATACTAACAATGTATTTTTGTATGTGCTGTTTAATAGGGTCAATGTGTGCCACATATCAGATAAGAAGTGACGTTTGGTAATTTGTAAATTTTTTGGTTTTTTCCATTGTCATGCCAAGTTAAATGAAACATTTTGAAATTCTTGTTACTCGAAAATCAAAAAGTATGGTGTTACTGCCTTTTGAGCTTAATATATTGTCTTAGTTTCATGTAAAATTTGTTTCACAAACCACTTTTTGAAATTGGGTTATTATGAAATTGAAATAGCCATATTAGATATTGTTGACGTCGAAAATTATAAGGACCAATTCAAGTCAACTTTGAGTGTAAATAATGATTTTTATTGATAATCACTTACAAACTACAAGAGTTTTTTTTATCAAAGAAGATATTTGAAGTATGAAGTTGTTTGGTTTCTCCCCCTTTTCTAAAGATACTGTGCTCATTTTTATAGGAAAAGAGGAGCCAGTATCTTTTATATTCATGTCTTGTTAACAACAGTACCGAGCTGAGAGAGTACATCAATGACATATTCCCATTGGTTGCTGAGGTTAGCTCTATCGGGCTATCATGAAGGCGTCCTTTAGATGGGTCCCCAACAATTAATGAACTGGTTAGAGAGCAAAGCTATATCATGTGATTGGTAGAATAAGTGGGCGCTAACGTAAGTCCTGAATGTAATTAATTGATTGGATATTTTAACAGTGTGTAAGGAATCTACAAACATTATGTTCCCTCAAACCATGACGGTCGTAAGTGTGAGCGGACCTTACATATCCGACCTTAATTTAGCATAAGTTGATGCACATAACAAACAGATTTAATTAGGTCGCAGGTCGGATGACAAATGTTACCCCCAGGTCGGTCCTCGCTTAGGTAACGGACATACCTTGGATGTGATTGGCTTGCTTTTCCATATTCACCATTATTACACTAACAAATGGATTGAACAGGTATCACATTCTTATTTGATGAGTTGACACGCATCTTCAATGACTTCTTTTGGAAGCCTTGATCAAAACTACGCCATTTTCAAGCTTCAGATTGCACCACCCTTTCATCTCCTCTATCTTTAAATATGACGTTACCCTTCATTTTCATACTTTTTACTCTCAATTTTTCTTTCAAAGAAGCAAAAACTTTCTTCAAAATTTCATTGAGTTTTCATTTATTTTATGAGTGGGGTCGTCCATTCCCAAGCATTCCTCTTAACAGAAAATACATTTCTTTTACTGCATTTTCACCTTAATCACTTGCATGAGTTCGGACAAATCTAGAGTTCATTCCTAGGTAACCAACAAGAAGAAGTAATATCCTCCTCATCCACATCTTCTGCAAGTTCGGACTATGAGATATTGATTCCAATCCCAATCTCTACAATTTACCCAGAAAAACTAGGTCATCTTAAAAATATGGAACAAAACGTTGAGAAGGAAGAGGTCGGGTCTCATAAGGGGGATGAGAAAAGTTCGCAAGAGTGGGGGATGGATTCATATAGATTAGTGGTAACGGCAGACATCCTGGCAAGCTTAAGGACAAAATATAGTCTTCCCAGCTCAATAGAATTGATAATTCCCACCTCGTCTGACCGACCTAACACTCCACATGTAGGATACGTGGCTTTAAATTCTAACATACTGAATGCAGGGTTAAGACTTCCCTTCCTAGGATTATTCATTAGTTTCTTTGTTCTTGGGGAATAGCTCCTACCCAGTTATGCCCAATGGTTGGATAACACTTGTTTCCATTTTAATTATATGGAGTAAGTTAGGTCATCCTAAGATGAGTGTGGTACAATTTAACTCCCTTTTCACCTTTAAAGAGGGCATGAAGAACACTTGCCAGTGGTATACCAGTGTTAGGCCTAGGTAAAGTGGTCCTTTAGTAGTAGATTCTCCCTCCTCAATAAAGAAATGGAAAGTGGAGTTCTTTTTCTTTATTTATTTTTTTTTGGGGGGAGTGACAGTTCCACCCTGTCGAGGTGAATAAGGAAGACGTAGTTCCTACTCTCTATCACTCACTGTGTGAGTGAACATAACCTTTGTATTTCTCTGTACTTGCTTTATAAGCACATCCTTAATTTATTTGACTTTACCTGCAGACTAAAAGAAGATGACTTTGACCTCGGCAATCCAAAAGCTAGCTAACGTTATAAGAGCTCTTCCAAAGAAGCAGAGGTCCTGCAAGTTCATAATTTCTGATTCCAACCTTTTTCAAGCGAGATTGTTCCAGTCTCTTCCTCCCACTTCGACTTCGGCTAGGGCTCCTACCTCATCCCAACTTCTTCTAGTAAGTATCTCAACTAGTATTTCAATTAGTATTTTCCTTGAGTATAGAACTAACATATATTCGTTGTTTCTTTTATTTCAGATGAAGATCAAAAGATGTTGGGATACAAAGAAGCAAAAGCAGGAACTGCTGCCAAAGGCAATAAGAGGGTGGCTCCTGCTAAAGTTTTGAGCCGACCTCAGTAGGTCGAGCGAGCTAAGGAAGTTGAGATTGAGCAGGAGGCTCAGCTCTTAAAGGGTCGCCGTTCTGATAAAACACCAACAAAATCCACTCCAATGGTCGGAACCAGCTCCTTAAGGTCGCAGGAAAGTGTTCAAATTTGGAAAGACCAAAGGTTGACAATTTGGTGGGCCATCGACCTGATATATTCCTAGACCTTTTAAGAGCTCCATCCCCATCAATAAAATCCATAGCAGTACTCTCCTCTCCTTTCAGAGAATTTGCCAACCTTATGACTATGAGCTGGAATGAGAGGAAAGGACAATTTTTAGCTGAGATGCCTGTAGGCGAGGCCATCCTCTCAGTTCCACAGCTATAGATCCTTTTTGTATATGATGTTTGTGGCAGATAAGGTAATTCACCCAAGCTCAGTTAACTTTGAATTTTTTTCCTTTCGTTATATAACTCACACTACTTTTCTTTTTTTTAGGTAAAAGCCGAGCTAGATAAAATGCTTGAGGTAAAAAAAAAGCCTTAAGCTTATTCGAAAATATGGAGGCTGAGAGGACGAAATTCGTAGAAAATGAGAAGGATTATGAAGATCACCTTAACAAGCTAGGGGTAGAGCTGGAGGCAAAATCATCCTCGGAGTTGAGGTATACGAACAATAACAAGGCCATGCAGATTTGGGGGAGAATGCTACTCAACGAGCGGCCATGAGAAAAAGAGAGCTGAAGAGAGAAGATACAAGCTGACGAGGAGTGAGCTCGGGCTGATGAAGTAACAAGGGCTGAAGAGGCCACTAAGAAGGTCGAGGAAGCTGAAATTAAAGCTTCTAAGGCAGTGGATGTTTGGAGAGCCTCTCTTGAGTTTGATGCTCAAGCTCAGGATGCCTATGTAGTGGCCTTGGAAGAGTTTGTGAAACACATTGGCAGGGAAAGGCCAGATTTTGATATGGCCTTCCTATTGGAATCTTTGGAGGAACAAAGAAAGAGCTCCAAAAACTATCTGAAGTAGCTAGAGTTCGCATCATCCCTACCAATGAAGACCTTGAAGATGTTGCCTAAGCTCCTCAAAATCCACTTCTTCCCTAGGATCTACTTAATGCTTTTTGTATAACATTGTTTTTTTTTTTTAGCATTGCTATATGAATTATGTCCAAGTTCTTATTCTTATTTTATTTTATTAATGAATGCATGCTAGTTCATCTTTTATTTTGCACAAAATTTTGTTCATTTTTTCAATAGAAATGTGTCTAAGTGTTGCAACATATGCAACCTTAGTTCACCCCGCTAAAAATTCAAGGCTTTTATAAATTTCTTAAGAGGAAATTTATCTAAGTGTTGCAGCATATGTAATCTTAGCTTGGCTTGCTAATGAGCAAGGATTTTACGATTTCTTTAAGAGGAAATTTATTCAAGTGTTGCAACACATAAGACCTTAGCTCAGCTTGCTAACAAGCAAGGCTTTTATAATTTCCTTAAGAGGAAATTTATCCAAGTATTGTAGTATATGTAACCTTAGTTTGAAAAATATGTCTAAGTGTAGCAGCACATGCGACCTTAACTTAGCTTGCTAACAAGTTTTGGTTAATAAGTAGAGAAAAGTTTTGGATTTAGATATGAAATATTTTATTGTGTGAATGTGTAATTGAAAATGAGTATGTAGAAAAAAAAATTGTAATAATAATTATTAAGCGTGAGCTAAATAAAAACTGATATACATCTCCTAAAAAGTGACAAACATACAAAAAAGGTCACGTGAATTAAAAATAAGAATAAATTTGTAATATTGCATGTAGCCTCTACTACAAACCAACCCCAACCAGCTTTTCCTCTAAAATTTGACTTCTCGTAACATCCTTCACAAAATAATATATATAAAATGACACATTTTAAAAGTGACAAACACTCGAAAAAAGATACATGTATTAAATTAGTTTAATTCTTAACTGTATTTTTAGAAACTAAAAACAAAAATGAGATATATAAACTTTGATAAGGAATACATAATTAAAAAAAAAAAAAACATGACAATCTACTAAAACTTAGAAGAGCTCAAATAAGCGAAAAAAAAATTAAATAATAATAGAAATCGAAAACATCTACTAAAAAACAAATATTATTTGTAATTGGAGATTTATATTTCTTTTGTTTTTGGGAAAATTGTAGGAGGAATTGGGAGGAATTCTACTGCAATCATCTAATAGAAGTCAATTTTGTCTCTTAAATATGGGATCTTCTCTCGGATTCCAAGAAATGAAGAACAACATCTGATTTTTTTTGAGCTTGAGGTTTGGGAAAATTTGAGAATCATGTATTTTAATTCTTTTTTAGACAATACTAGTGAGATGCACATGCAATGTACATACTACCAGCGTAGTTGGCTACTTAATAGCGTGGTTGTGAAAGCGTTATGAAACAAACATCGATGAAGCGCCGGAAGATAGATTTGATCAGTACAAGTTGAAATGGTTGCGAGTTAACCTTGTCTAGTATGGTGCTCCGGCTATTCCAATCAGCGGTTGCTACCTGTAAAAAGAGGTTGGGGCTTTCTCCCCCGTTGTACCTCCAGCGTGAGAATCAGTTACTGGTTTTAAAGAAATTAGGGGTAAAGTATAATGTCAATTCACGTAGTTCAGGTTTCAAGAGTCAAACATTTCTCACCTTGGTGGTATTTATAGGTACATGTTGCTAGCGTGCGTTTGGCGATTGCTGGTGCCATGTGTCCTACGTAAGCCTCCCCACTTCCTCCACGTTCAGGTAGAAAGACTCCAACTCCTCAAGTAGTTGGTTGTTCCCACGCTTCCCCACGTTTGGGTAGAATGGCCTCATGGTGGTAGGCGGTCTCATAGGGGTTGACGAATCCATGGGGTTGATGGTTCAGTGGAGGTACACAGCTTTGTACTAGTAGACCACGTGAACGTAGAGGGCCTCATGGGAGTCATGGAAGGTGTGTAGCATATTTTCGAGAGTATTGGCCTTATTCGTCCATGTGGTCAATTAACAATGCTGCATTATATCGCTAGCCCCTCTGCCTCTTATTGATACTTATCGATAAGAGGCAGCTCCTCTCCATAGGCTAATCACCTTGTGTATCAAAATTGATATCCTTTAAATGGTCCCCTTAAATAAAAAACAGCGTTAAGACTTAGGTTGTTCGGTAACACGCCTTAAACTGCAAATTTGAGGTTGAAAACGACTTCAACCGGGGTAAACCCCTATTGCTCTTGCATGGAAGGCTGAGAGATGTTTCCGAAAACATATTATAATAGAAAAGCTGACATCGGTGCAAAAAGTTATGACCATTTCTTTAAAACGGCCCTTTGTTTTCAGATTTGGGAGGAAATTTCCCCCTAAAAATTTCGAAATTTTTGAAACCATCCACTATTTAAGGAGTTGTGGGGGCTCTCATTTCATTTTTCTACTTTTTGTCAATCCCACTCCATCTTCCTCCTCTTCCCTTAAGGTAATTCCTCTCCTCTTGTTTTTCATTTCATGTTTCTTAATGTATAAGACCTTCATTTCTTCATCTTTCGATGAAAGTGAGGGTGAGGGGGCGAGAGGGTCGACCGACCCACCTACCATGGGCCGAGGCCGACCAGCCTTGTTGGTCGACGATTGGAGTAGACCAACAAGGCTGGTCGACCCGCGACCTATAGAAAAATCTAATATGTGGTTGAAAAAAGAAAAAGTTATCGATGTGATATATTGTTAAACTTTGACCTTAAAATTCGATAATTTACAATTTTTTGACTTGTGACCAAAAAAAATATATGCGATCTATTATTTTAGTAAGTTGTGACGTATAAAATGTGATTTGTGACCAAAAATAATGCGTGATCATTTAATTTGAGAATGTCACCAATAAAATAATTGAGTTGTGACCAATAAAAATTGTTATTGTGACTCACAATTTATTAAGTTATAATCGAGTTGTGACTAATAAAAATTTTGTAGAGCTCACAAATCAATATAGACGGGCTCACGAATCAGTATGATCAATTAATTTGATAGTGAACTTTGGCTAATTAATTCGTCGTTAAGATTAAAGATCATTGTCACAGGTTTGAGTTCACAAGTCACGGTCATTTTTTATAGGCCACAAATCAATATAAACGGGTCGCATGTGTTTGTAGAGTCACGGCTCAAAAATACAGGTCACATTTACCGGAATAGTCGCCGGAACGATCATCGGCATAGTCGTCGGAATGGGGCGAAAAAATCATTAAAAGATAGTAATGTCCATGTACCAATGATATTATTTGGCCTCTACGTAAAAATGATTAAAATATTCTTAAACTAACTCAAAATAGAAAATGCTACAACGGACAACTAAAGGATTGAATTTGACCATAAAAGTTTTACCCCGACAAATCTAACACCCAAATTGAAAATTATGTGCGTTTTTGTATGCCTTTCTTATTTCTCTTCTTTTTCAGCTGATTTACGATTTTATCTTCGAAGTATTCCGCATCAAATTCTTACTTTAAATTATTTTCCTTGTTAGCTCTTGGGGAAAATTGGTGATTTTCGTTGTAGTGTTCGATTGTTTTGATAAGTCTTATTGAGTCTTTAAATTTATAGTGCTCTAGTGACAACAATGTATACATCAAGACATTCTCTTAATGTTTCAAACATTTCCTTTGGCAATGCTTTGGTAAAAATATCAGCAACTTGTTCTTCAGAACTGCAGTACTTCAATTCAACTTCCTTCTTCTCTTGTGCTTTCCTTATGAAATGGTACTTGATATTAATGTGTTTAGTCTTACCATGGAACACTGGATTCTTCACAATGGCAACTGCTGATTGATTATTACACAAAATGGTGGTTGATTCTGATTGTTGATGTTCAAATCATTCAAGAGCCATATAGCCTTGTTTGTCACCTCAATTGCAGCTATATACTCTGCATCATTCGTGGATTAAGCCATAGTTTTCTGCTTAATTGAATTCTAACGGACAAGACTTGATCCAGCATAAAAGGCATAACCAGAAGTACTCTTCATATCATCCATTGAACCAGTCCAATCACTATCAGTGAACCCTGTCTGAACCCTGTCAACACCAGTTTTTCTAATTTCCTGAAGCTTAACCATGGTTTTCAGTTCCTTTGATAAACCTCAGATCTCTCTTAGCAGCTTGAAAATGAATTTGGCTAGGCTCTTATCTGAATCTGGATAATAAATTTACAGCATACATAATGTCGGGCCTTGTAGCTGAAAGATACAACAGACATCCAATCAAGCTTCTATATACCTTTCCATCGATTTTGTTTGCAACATCATCTTTATCAACTTCAAATTCTGGACCAAAAAAGTGTTAACTGGCTTGCAATTTTCCATATGAAACTTCTTCAATATCTCCTTGGCATATCTCTACTAGCAAACAAAAATTCCTCTGTCAGACTGATCCACTTCCATTCCAAAAACGTATTTCATCTTCTCTAAATCAGTCATCTCAAAGTCTTTCTTCAATTCATTCTTTATCTCATTGATCAAGCCTTCATTACTTCATGTGATCAAGAGATCATCAACATAAAGTGAAATGATGATCAAGTCCTCCTCTACTAGTTTGATGTACACAGTTTGCTCATTTACACTTTTGTTGAATCCAAGTTTACATAGATGGCTATTAATTTTGCTGTACCAGCTTCTAGGTGCCTGCTTCAAGCAATACAAAGCTTTCTTTAGAAAATACACCTTATCTTCTTCACCCTTTTCGACAAAGCCTTCAGGCTAATCAATGAAAATGTCCTCACTTAACTCCCCATTCAGAAAAGTAGACTTTACATCGAGCTGATGGATCTTCCAGTTTGAATGTACAGCCAATGCAAATAATACTCTTATTGTCTCAAGTCTGGCAACAGGTGCAAATGTATCTGTAAAATCAATTCCAAATTACTGAGAATACCCTTTAACCACCACCCTAGCCTTGAGTTTATAGATTGAACCATCTGCAATTAACTTGGTCTTGAATACCACTTGACTCCTATGACATTCTTATTTCTTGGTCTGTCAACAAGTAGCCAAGTCTCATTCTTTTCAATTGCCATAAGCTCACCCTTCATGGCTTCTATCCACTCCTTTGATTTTGAAGCATCATTATAACTTGTAGGCTCATGAATTGTAAAATTACAAGTAGCATAAAAATCTTGAAGTGATCTTGTTCTCAACACTTCATTTTCTGAATCTGATTGACTTTCAGGTTCAGCATCATCTTCCATTTCTTTTTCATCATTAGCAGCATTTTCATTTTGAGAAATTAGCCTTGGAGCCTCAGTTCTATCCACAACATTTGATTCCCAATTCCATGAAGAATTTTCATCAACCTTGACATCTCTGCTGGAAACAATATTGTTGGTTTGAGGATTATAAACTCTATAACCCTTAGCATTGTTACAATAGCCAACTAGAACTCCTACCTCTGCTTTCTAACTTAGCTTATCTCCTTTTGACATCAGGTATGTGCATATAGCACACACTTCCAAACACTCTCAAGTGAGAGACATTTGGCTTAACTCCATACCAAGCCTCGTAAGGAGTTAGTTTGTCCAAGACTTTAGTAGGCAGCATGTTGAGTAGGTATATTGAAGTGTTCACTACCTCAGCCTAAAAAATTTAGGTTCATTCTTTTCCAGCATTAAACACCTTGCCATTTCCATAGTTGTCCTATTCTTCCTTTCACAGACTCCATTTTACTGAGGTGAGTAAGGGATTGTCAACTGATGTTTGATCCCTACTTCCTTACAAAATTTGTCAAACTGATTGCTAGTATACTGAATCCCATTGTTAGTCCTTATAGCCTTTATCTTGCAGCCACTTTTATCTTCCACTAAATTTTTAAACTTCTAAAATACTGCTGGCACCTCAGACTTCATCTTAAGGAAATAAATCTAGCACATTCTAGTTAAATCATCAATAAAGAGGACAAAGCATTTGCTGCCATTCAAAGTTGAAGTTTTCATAGGTCCACAGACATCAGAATGAAGCAGTTGAAGTCTGGTTTGAGCTCTTCTAGACTATTTTTTGGAAAAAGGCAATCTAGTTTGTTTCTACATTTGACAAATATCATAGATACAGTCAACATCACATACTTTTGGCATATCTTCAACCAACTCCAATTCATTCAAATGTTTAAGTGAGGTATAATTAACATGCCCAAAACGTTTGTACAATAATTCAGTTTCAACTTTAGCACTAGTATAGGCATGTGAACTCACGTTCTTCCACTCCATAGGAAAACTCCTATGTCTCATTTCTACTGTCTTAGCTCCTGATTATTTTGGTCCAAAATTGTGCATCTACTATCCTTAAATAGTAATGTATAATTCTTCTCAATTAATTGGCCAACACTTATCAAATTATGATCAATATTTGGAACATACAAAACATCATAAATGAATTTGGTACCTGATGGTATCTGAACTGAAACCTTGCCAATTCCTATCACCTTAACATACTCTCCATTTCCTGCCTTTACTCTTGATCTGTAGTCATCATTCATCTCCACGGAGATATCTATGTTTGCAGTCACATGGTGAGTGCACCTACTGTTAAGTAACCAAGTTCCAACTTTGCTGGTAGCTGTTAAGTTTATGGTTGAGAACAGATACTCTTCAGACTAATTTTCTGCAACTTTGGCATGCTGTAACTCCTTCTTTTCTTTCCAAATTTTACAGACTCTTTCCATATGTCCAAATTGTTTACAAGTCCTACATTGACCACCAGGTGTAAACCAATACCATTTAGGTTAGTGCCCTTTCCTTTTAGCTCCTTTTTCTTTTTTCACGTTTTGTGGCTTCTTTCTACCAAAATTTGTTTGAGTTCTCTGCTTCCTCCTTGCAAACAAAGCACCTTCAGTATGCTCTTCTTACCTTAACAATCTTTTTTGTTTAGTGGCATGAAAAGCATTCACTAGTTCTATTGTCTGCAAATCATCACTCCAACTACCTGATTTGATTCACCACCTTCATCAACCTATCAGAGAAATTCTTGACAGATTCTGAATCCTTCATTCAAACTCCCTTCTCAGATTCAGAACTTGCATTTGCCTAGTTATCTCACTTCATTGGAATTCCTCCTTCAATCTTTCCCACATTTCCTTTTCTGTTTCATAAGAGATTATCCTTGTAAATATATAATCTGAAATGGCAGACAGGATACAGGAGAGAGCCTTGAACTTCTTAGCAACATCTTCACTGTGTTGTTTGATTTGAGTAACCGTGGGGTTAGCTCTCAATGGTGGAGGTTCAATTCCGGTCTTAGTTATCTCCCAAATATCATAAGCTTTGAGATATGCCTTCATCCTCGCAGCCCATTAATTATAATTTTCTCCATTGAAAACTGAGGGAAGAGGAGCTGAAAATCCAGTGGAATCCATCACTCTAACTCATTCGTTTGGCTAGTGAACGTTCCTTACTTGTTTTCTCTCAATAATTTGTTTAGACTATACGAAAAACGAAGAGCAGAGATTACCAGATTTGTAAAGAGCTTACCGAATTTGACATAGCATACTGGGTTTGTATATACTCACTAGTTTTGAAGTTACCGAATTTGCACAACACTTACCAATTTTCACATAAGTCACCATATTCGCAAGTAGCTTACCGGATTTGCTTCTTACCGAATTTACAAGCTGCTTACCATATATGCTTCCTTCTTATCGATTTTGCTTCTTTCTCACCGAATTTGCACTGAACACTCTATTTTTTAATTTTTCTGCTCTTTTTCTACTTCTTCAAAGATCATCAGAAACTCTGATACCGCTGATGGAATTTTTAGAAGACAAAAAGGAGGGAAAAATATTTCACACTACTTGAAAATGATAGAACATGGCTTATACTTATAACCATACATGTGGTACAATTCAAAATGATTTTCTACCCACTAGTTTACCTACTACCACTCCACATTGCTTGTCAATTACATCAACTTGAGATCAAGCTAAACTAGCCTAACTAACCATCAAAACATAAGCTAGATAATTGAACAAAATATGCGTGACAAAACAACTTGGTAACAACAAAAGTGTCACACATAATTCATCAAATACCCTTTAGGTGTATTTGGATTGGATCACACAATGCACGTGAGTGTGCTGTGCGACATTTGTGTGTGATTCATACATTACTTGATTAATATCATTTTCATGTTTATTGCTTTAATAGTGATTAATAAGTACTACTGTGTGTTAAAATTTAATATACTGTGGTGACTACAATGTATGCAACTCATAAATCATTAAAGTTAGTGACAAGCTTACATAATTACATATATACATAATTTGCTGCATCATTGTGAAATAAATACATAGTCACCTTCTATTACGATTACTTTAAGGCATATCAGGATGATACATAGGCACGTGTTGAGCCTTTAGAGAACCCAATGCACCGTCGTCGAGGCGTGATGGTAAATTTAGGCTCACGCCAAGCACTTTCATGGGTTGTGTTGTGTGAGTCATAGATATATTGATTACTATCCTATTCATATTTGTATTCTTTGATAATGTTATAAACAATTTAATTGCACGATTATATTCCAGGGAAAAAAACAAAATAAAATAAATTGAGTACAATATAAGAGAGGCAATATATTAGATAATCTTTTGTTCATGCCTGCCTGGAATCTCCAATTCTGCACCGCTACCTCTGTATAAATCCACAATCAGCTAAATCTTAGCCACATAGTCATTGTCACCAGTAAATGCAATGTATGCATCTCATAATACATTACAATTAGTGACTTATTCAAACAATTAGGCATATATACAATCGGCTAAATCTTAGTCACATAAAGTAATTGTCACTAGCTATAAAAACTAATTTAGGGCATCTTGGGAAGATTCGTAGGTGCATAGAGATCTTTGAGAGAACCTAATACACACTTACCTCGCATTTGTAGGTTCGATCAAGCTCAGAAGCTAAACATGTGTGGGTTATGAGACACATGTGCTTTAGTTTTACATTTAGGCCATGTTTTTTTTTTTTTTTTTAAAATATCCTAGCTTGAAAATCCAAGCCGTTGGATATGATTTTATTAAAGAAATTCATATACAATGCAAAGAGGGGGACTTTT
>CAIGRS010265885.1:0-10113 GCA_903798395.1 Fraxinus floribunda | reverse complement strand
GAGTCAAGATTTTGTCTTCTGGGGAAAAGAAAAAATGCAAATCCAAGTAGCATGAGAAGGGTATTCAACCCTTTTCTTTTATAAAACGTGTGCCTAAAATTAAGAACCAACTTCTATGCATATCCATACCTGGAAACCCCAAGCCCACGCACAGAATATTAAAATGTTGTATAAATTTTTAGTCCCTATTCGGTAGAGATTAAAAGATTTTAATGTAAGTCAACAATTAATTTAAACAACATATTTTATGGGAACTATTACTTTTTAACTACACATTTCAGCAATTTTTATCAAAATTTAATAAAAAATTTATTTTATTCATCGCCAAATAGGGCTTAAAGAGATTCACCATCTATTAAAGCTTGAATTATATTACTTGTATATTTTTGGATGACATTATGGATGATATTGTGTAATGTGTGAAAAATTGTGCCATCAATTTGAATAAATGCTTTTAAAAATGGTCCAAAGTATTGCCACATCAAACAATTTCATCCATGATGTCAAACTTACATTACCTATAGCAAAACTGTTAAAGCTTTTGTCTATATACGTGATATCATTTTCTAATGATATTAGAGGTGGACATAATAAAAATTAGAAAAAAAATCAATAGAGGTCCCAAATATTTTAAAAATGTGCAACCAAGTCACAATCTACTTATCTTAGCAGCTACATCCAAAACTTTTAATAAATGTGTGCCGAAAGCACCTTTAACAATTTTCATCCAAAAAATTGTCAATTAATCAAAAGTCAAACGTTCAATTGGGCCAATTTAATACAGGGTAAAGTGATCTTTAAATGTTTAATTAATTAAAATAATTGAAAAAAAAAAGAAAAAAAAAAGAACAGAAACAAAATAATAATGATATAAAAAACATTCATATTCCTTGTTCCATCCAACCTCAACAACAAAAATATAAGAGTAATGCTATTTAACTTCCAACCGTAATTTTGGTGGCTTGAATGTGGTATTAAATGATAGACGAAAATAAATAAGTCATTTAATTCCTCTTTTCGTTTAGCCTATTATCTAGTGCCATCTAAATTGGGATTACAATCTTAGTGGAGTTAGATAGCATTACTCAAAATATAATCCAGCTACCGTCATAGGCACCACCACCGTTTCTACTACAAGCAACACCATTCTTAGATCTATATTTACCACACTCAAATCCCTACTCCCTCGACACTACCATTCTCGAATCTCAACTCCACGAAATCACCATTCACATGTCCGAATGTATGCGAACCCGTAGTACTTAACCATGCGGTCGCATGGTTCATGCCATCAGGTGTTTGGGTTTTTCCGTTGGTCACTATGTGGTCGCATGCTTGTTGAAGCTATGCGGTTGCATAGTACCAACTCCAGCCCCTTCTTCACTTGCCCGAACCAAACTGAGTCGAGTTCGACATTTCATCCATTGTAGCATGAATGAGTAGTCTCATCGCTTCTTTGATCCTCTTGTCTCGCAATCGAGTCATTGGCCCTTCTTCAACAATAAAGTGGTCCTTTCCTAGACTTGTATTTGTTGCCTTGGTTCCATGGATCACATCATCCCCTCCCTCTTCAAAATGATTTGACCTCGAATCTGCATCTGCATTAAAGAGTGAAAGATCAGTCACATTAAAAGTACCTGAAATATTATACTCACAAGGAAGATCTAGCATGTAGGCATTGTCATTAATCCTCTCAAGGACTTGAAATGGACCATCTTCCCATGGCTACAATGTTGATTTCCTTTTCTTTGGGGAGCGTTCATTTCTCAATTGTATCTAAACCCAATCATCGGGTTCAAATGTAACGCTCTTCCAGCTTTTGTTTGCTTGTGAGGCATAGTACTTGTTTTTCTTTTCAATTTGCATCCTTACCTTTTCATGGAGTGATTTCATCAATTTGACTTTCTTTTTTTCCATCTAAACTACCACATTCATTAGCAGGTAAAGGAATTAGATTCAAAGGTGTTAGTGGATTAAAACCATACACAATTTCAAAAGGTGAAAATAAAGTAGTAGAATGCATGGCCCTATTATGTGCAACTCAATGAATGACAAGCACTCTCCCCAACTCTTCAAAATCATATTAACTATAGTGCATAATAATTGTATCATGGTCATATTCACTACCTCAATTTGTCCATCAGTTTGTGGGTGACAAGTTCTACAAAACAATAATTTTGTGTCTAACTTATTCCACAAAACCCTCCAAAAGTGACTAAGGAATTTAACATCCCTATCCGATATCCGATACTATGTTCCTATGAATCCTAGGTAAATGCACTACTTCTTTAAAGAATAGATGCACAATGTTTGTAGCATCATCAGTTTTATGTCATGGAATGAAGTGTGTCATTTTACTAAACATATCTACTACCATGAATATTGAATCTCTTCCTTTATTAAGCCTAGGTAAATCCAAAGATATGTCAACCCAAGGTTCGCTAGGAACAGGTAATGGGGTATACAACCATTAGGGCAAAACCTTAGACTTAGCATTTTTACAAGCGATGCATCTACTAAAAACTTGCTCAACATCTATCTTCATTTTAGGCCACTTATCATCTTTAACGTCTTCTTAACCCTAAAATGTCCCATTAAATGTCCACTATGTGCTTTTCTTACTAACAACTCCCTCATTGAACACTTTGGAACATATAATTTATTTTCCCGAAATAAATATCTATCATGTTTAAAGAACCTATCCATAGTCCCTTTATCACATGATTCATACATATTGGAAAAATCTGGATCATTAGCATACATGATACAAACCCACGTAGTAATTGTAGCTACGAACAGTGACAAGGAAAGTAGCTCTTTTATTTATGGTAGATAATTTTCATTGTCAGCATGTCAACAGTGCAATTTTCTTTTGGCAAGAACATCGAACATAAAAAAACCTCGTCTTGGATATGTTACGCAAATGTATCTCTTACTAAAGAAAGAAATATAAGAACTTGAACTAAAACATTGATGCAAACATATAGTAAAAGAAATTATACTACTCAAATTTATAAATAATTTATAAATTCAATCACTCAAACAATAATTTTACCCATACGTTCATAACTACTAACATTATTATTCATACATTTCGTGGGATCCACTACAATTTCTCTTTATAAACCATTTATGAATTTGCCAAGTGGATGTTAATATAAATGTTGATTTCATTCAAAACTCTTGCCAATTTTTCAAAGTTGAACTGGATCTTTTATTCTTCACCTCTGTTTGGCCTTTATTTTTCAAAAGAGTATTTTTTCCTAAAACTCATTTTTAATCACACATGAGACTCACGACTTTTCAACCACATAAACTAATCAATTTTATTAAAATTTACTAAAAATCTAATTGGTATCTAAACCAAATTGGAGCTTCATTTTTCTCTTTTATAATTAGCAACCGCCTTTTTTGTCTTTACAAAATATTCCCGTTGCAATTCTTGGAAAACATATCCTATCTCCATAAAAACAATAAACCCCATTTGATTTATTTATTTTTTTTTTTGGGAGAAATTTGTTTCGAAATAGTAATTTTTTTAGAAAATATGTAGCTAAAAAATAGAAAAAAAAAATTAGATTTGCGTATAAAATTATTTTATGAGAGAATGCGTTATTCAAAATGAGTTTATAAAAAAATTGAGGCTCAAACATGGGTTAAGCCGAGTCTCAATCCACGATTGAGTTTTCTAGCCGCATTTTGCTGTTGCAAACCAGTAAGTTTTATTCCTATGCATATTCATCTCTTATTTCAATACTACCATGCAATGCGTTGATTGTAATATTTTGAAGGCTATGCTAGCGTCTTGAATGCTAAGAATTAATGGAATTTTGTATTACAAAATGTTAATGTCTTAGTTTTATCATTGACAGAGTGTAACATTAAGGAATAGAACAGTTAGAGTTTTTCAAAACAATGACAATACAAATAACATTTTTTTGTTGTTAAATATACCTTTCTGAAAAATGAATCCAGGGAATACAAATTTTAGAATCAGACCTCAGTATTCCAATGATTATGCATCTTTCCATCAGAATGATATGTTGACACAATCTTAAAGCTAAAAAAATGGAGGAAAAATAATTCAAGTACATGCATAATCACTAACTCTAGAATAAAACTATCGTCAAATTTTATTGCTAAAGTTTTACCGGGGCCATTGGAATACCACCTTGTTCAATAAACTTCAAGTTTAGCAAAAAAATTCATTAGTTTGAAGATAATTTATTTTTTCAAAACCGCTTCGAAATGGGGCAAGACATGTCGAGTCAGGTCATGGGGGTCATGGATCGACCTGCCTAGTCAGGTCGCGGAGGTTGAGGGTGATGGATTGATTTTTTTTTTTTTTTGTTTTTTTATTCTAAATTCAAACATAAAAATTGTAAATATTAATATGATTTGTAAACGATTGTTAGCTTTTGTAATTTTTATTACTGTTATTGAATTAAATTATTAATAAGTGAAATTTTTTTTAGTTTGTGTAAAATGTAAACAAATATTATCACCAAAATTTAATTAATTAAGTAGACTAATGAAATGTTCATTTTTTGACAAAGAAATAAGAAATTAAGTAGAATAGTGAATACTCAATGCTATGCGGAGTGCACACTCCCCGCGGCACGAAATATGACTTTGCATTGTGCAGAGATTTACTCCACATAGTGCGGAGCATGTCTTCGGGACTTCGCGAACAAATTTTTTTTTCCTTTCTTATTGTACAGTGCTTCCACGTAGTGCGGAGACATGGTCTCATGTCTCCCTTTTTTTTCCTCCTTTTATTCTCGACAATTTGTTTGTATCCTTTTATTTTTGAGTCTTAAGTCTTTTTATGACTTATAAGCAATTTCTTAGCTATTTTTTCTATTGCATGCTTATCATTGTTGGGAGCCTCCTACATTGTTGAAAGCTTGAGGCAATGATTTGCTCAAAGCCTTCTCAAGTATATTGATGCTTGTTAACAAGATTTGGCAAAAAATGATGATAATCTTCTTATAGTATAGCTATTTAATTTCTTAACAGTTTTACATATTTTGTTTGTCATTTGTTTTGGGATATGAATGTGACCCTTGTTGCATTATCTCGTGTTTAAAGAAGCCTTTACAAATATGACAAATAAGACATGTTAAACAATTGTCTGTCTTGATGTTAAGTGGATAAAAATGCTTTCATGATGTCTGTTTGCTATGAAATTTGCTATTTCTTGTTGGGAAAGAGCTACTTACCATTACTTATTCAAAATATAGAAATTTGATTTGACTGTTAACAAACATCATCCACTAATTACCATAACAAAATATTTTGGAAAATCGAGCTTTTTTCCTAAAATATTTTTAAAGGTTTTGTTCACCACTTCGACTAAACACCACTGGACAACAGTTTTCATCAGCACATTTCTTGGAATCTTCAAGCCAATTTGTAAGTTCTAATGATTACAAGTTAACTTTTCTCATGTTTTCCAACAATTAACCTTTACGACATTACAATACAAAAACATAGGTAAAGAAATATAGACACAATCCCTTCAGCATGCATGGAACTGGAAAATATTTTGCCAAGGATGAAGCATCCCATATGCTATGTCACCTGAGTATATTCTTGTGGAAGAGGTTTTTTTATACAGTGATTCCGATTTTTTTTTCTCCTTTTGTTTCCGAGAATTTGATTTTCTCCTTTTATCTCAGAGAAGAGTCAACAAGTGCAATTATGGTTATTGCCTTTTTTGTCTTTCCATTGTCAACAATTGTGTGGTTGCTTCCTTTCCCCCGTCAACAATTGTGGGTAAGATGAAGTCCATAGTACCCTTTTTGTTTTGAAGATGTGTGGATGTGCAGTGAATGACTAGGGGTAAGATGTGGATAAAAAAAAATTTACAAATGAACTATAAATAGTGGATTGTCTCTTTTAACATAGTAGAGATTTTGTTTAACCAAAGTCTTTAACTTTTGCAATTTAAGTCATTCAACTTTCAAAATTTATATCTTGTCCTTGAATTCCAGATTTCTTTCAACTTCCATCATTTTTATCAATTATCATTCATTTTCATCTATTCTCATCCAATAATGGAATTTCTCTTAAAATAATCAAGAAACAAATAAAGTTTAAGTATATAATTCATAGAATTACTTAGAAATATCAATTTTGATGGCCAAAATATGTATTTACAATTATCAAAAACCTGAAACTTAATTCATATATTGTCAATCAATATAGCACCATAAAAGCTCAAAAAATAAAAATTAAATAAAAAGAGGAATTTTAGACTCGTCAAATAAACGTTGGATGATGGAGTTGACCTTGAAAATTGTAAAATCTTTTCATTTTCCTCTCTCCTCTTTTAAAGTATCTCTCGTTCTAGGTGCCAATTTTTCTTACAATTAAGATTGAAAATAACATTAAAAATAATTAATAAGAAACTACAATCAAGATCCCAATTAAATTAAAGTTCAAATGCAACATGCTACGAAACATTAATTTATAGATTCATAATCTGGGGAAAAAAATATGAATTTCGGTGTGCTAAAGACTTCATAAGTCAAGATTTGTCATTTAGGATTGAAGCATATAGTTAAATTTCACATCGGTTAAGGTTTCAATTGTTATCAACCATTGTTGGTTTAGAATTTATTTATTGTTCTCAGTATTAGGGTCATTAACTCATATTGCAATCTCCAGTTTGGAAATCATCGTGCTATGAAAGTGTAATTTATAGATTCATAGTTTGTGAGAGAGAGAGAGAGAGAGAGAGAGAGAGAGAGCTTAATGACTTATTAACATTTTTGGCATTTTAAAGACTTAATAAGTCAAGTCTTTCAGAGTAAATACATTCTATGTAGACTAGATTCATATACATCTATCGTTTCTTGCATAAATATATTGTTAAATTTCACATCAGTCAATCATTATCAATTATTGTTGGTCATTAACTCACATTGCAATCTCAAGTTAAGCACCTTGACCAAAACTTCTTGAAAATATTTATATGAATCTTGTACAAAATATATGTGGATTGTAATTTATACATTGTTACATAAAGAACATATATTGAAACTGAAAAATGAGATTTTATTGATAATTATCTATATAAATTACAGAACCACAAAGTAGATTAAGATACATAGTTCAAAAACTGCTCCCTTAGTTTCAGAATTACAAATTCAAAATATATAAATATTGCTATGTGAAAATAAATATAGAAAATAAAAAGCCTAAGGCAAAAATAAATTATTGATTTTGATAATTTGATTTTTTTTTTCTCTTTTAACTTTTTTATTTAATTTAATTTTAATGCATATTAAAATGTTGTAAAAATATTTAATGGGGTTGACCATCTACTACAGCTTTGTCTATATATGTGATTTTTTTTTTATTACTCAGATATCTAAATTTCGCCCGACTAATTCTGAGGAATGGCAGCATTTCCCCTGATTCGTCACTCGGGTAAATCCGGATGCTGTTATAGTTTATACACACTTTGGCCAGACATTCGGAATGTGATTCTCCTCCATGTGGACCTCCCTTTATGATGTGCAGACAGGACCCCCGAAGGGGTGACAAAATGCACCAGAACTTTGCCTCCACAAAACATCTACCTTCCAACATAAATGTTGCCTTCCAACTGTCGTAGGGATTCGAACTTTCAATATTTTGTAGAGAACCCTCATGTTTTACCAGTACGTCATGCCCATGGGGGCTATGTGATCTCATTTTTATTGATAATAGAGGTGGGAATAATAAAAATTAGGGATATTTGCCAAAGTGGTTTGAAACTTGTCAAAAATATGCAATCAAGTCCCAAAACTTTTAATCTTAGCACCTATAACCTAAACCTTTTAATAAATGTGCACGGAAAGGACCTTCAATTATTTACATTCAAAAGCATGTTACTTAATCAAAAAACAAACGTCTTACCTTCATTTTTGTTAAGATTTGGGGTTCCATTTTAAAAGGTCAACCGTATTAAGAAGAGTAACACAATCATTTATAAGTTGGTCTATGTCTTCATATTTATTCGATGTGGAATTTTTATCCCTTAACATGCCCCCGCAAGATGGTGGCTCGTTTGAGCAGACCAATCTTGAAATCCGTGTGCTCAATTTTTTTGAGTCTTAATCGGATCGAATTGCTCGTTAAAGCTTAATAGGCTCTGATATNGTGGAATTTTTATCCCTTAACATGCCCCCGCAAGATGGTGGCTCATTTAAGCAGACCAATCTTGAAATCTGTGTGCTCAATTTTTTTAAGTCTTAATCGGATTGAATCGATCGTTAGAGTTTAATAGGCTCTGATACCAAATTATGAAGGATATTGGACCTAACTCATCCTAACAAAATCGGCTTGTTAGAGGAGAATTGCCCTCACCTTATTAAGTAGATCGTGTAACTATCACTAGCCAATGAGGAACTCTAATAGCCCCATCATGCACATCGTGGACCATGCCAAACAACTGTGAATAAATCGATATTGGGTGTACCCAACATTGCAAAACTAGGCCTAATACCATGTTACGATTTGGGGTTATATCTTAAAAGGTCAACCTTATTAAGAGGAGTAACACAATCATTTATAAGTTGGTCTATGTTTTCATATTTATTCAATGTGGAATTTTTATCCCTTAACATGTCCCCGAAAGATGGTGGTTCGTTTGAGCAGACCAATCTTAAAATTCGTGTGCTCAATTTTTTTGAGTCTTAATCGGATCGAATCATTCGTTGGAGCTTAACGGACTCTGATACCAAATTATACTACACCAAAAAACACATTTTGCATCGGTTAAAAAATACTGCAAAAAGTCTTTTACAGCGTTTTAGCGAGTGTTGCAGGGGTCAGTGTTACCGTTGAGCCGTTGAGGGAATAGATAAAGCAACGTTTAAACAACGTTGCGAAATTTTCTTTCGCAAAGTTGGAAAAAATGTTGCTAAAGACCCCTTTAGCAACGTTGGAAAATCATTACGAAAGATTCTTTCGCAACATTTTCGTTGGTCTTTTTAATATTTTTTAAAATTAATCTTCATTTTTATATATGCCTTCCTACGTTACCGGAATAAATATAGTCTTTCGCAACGTTTTTCCAACGTTGTCATTGGTCTTTTTAATATTTTTTTAAATTAATCCGCATTTTTATATATGCCTTCCTGCTCTACTGGAATAAATATCCAATATAGACATCAAAATAAATATAAGAAATCAAGATTAAAATGGGAAAACAAATTGCATTGAAATTGAACCATGCTAACATATACATTGTGCAATATTCACTCCATTATACATGAGAAAGTATATCAACCCAGCATCAATAACATCTTTTCCATCATTCATCAGACCATTCACAAAAGGTACAATAATTCATAACATATTTTTGGTACATTGCTCTGTTTGGCAATCAAAAAAGAGGTCAGTTGCTACGGGCTGTTTATTCACCAACTGAGCCCTGTAAATATGTCCAATAGGGACGTTTTTACATTCTTTTATACTTTAAATTCGACACCTTCCTTTTTTCCTTTTTCTCCTCATCAAATTCCCCCCTTATGTACAGCCTCCTTCTACTCTAGCCAAAGCAGCCACATTTATGCCTGTTTGGGTTCAATTTTTGGTAGGAAGGTGTACAGCCTCCTTCTACTCTAGCCGAAGTAGACACCTTTATGCCTGTTTGGGTTCAATTTTTGGTAGGAAGGGAATTATTTCATGACATTGTTACAAGAACAAATGCCAAAGCAGGGGGTGAGATATATGCACTCCAATTTTTTGCTCACCAGGTTGGTTTTGGCCAAATGTGGCATGTTCCTCCTTGTTACAGCCAAAGGGTTAAATCCTCCACATATCATTCCTGAAGAGATTTCTCGAAAGATGAAATTGGACCTTCGAAATGAAAGAGGCATTAAGAAGATTAAAATTGAACTCGCCTCGACAAAGTTTGCTTCCACCTCTGAGCCTGCTGAGAAGATGCCTTAAGTAGTTTTGATTCCAGACCGTAGTAGTCCTGGAGATTGAGCATCCTACATACCTGGAAAGACTCTAACTCTGGGAGATGAGAGGTCTGGAGATCAAGTATATTTTTATTATTTTTTTTAACATACCACTTGTATTTGGTCTCATACAATGAACTCCAATTTCAAG